>CAKNXH010071138.1:0-27583 GCA_932178445.1 Andricus quercusramuli | reverse complement strand
GCGTAATTTATAAATGTAATACAATATTCATTTATTAAAAAAAAAAAAGAATTTATTTCAATTTACAGTTGCGTCTTAAAAGTGACATTATTTTATTCCTTGCTATTCTTTCTTTTACATTTCTCGACTTTTTGATTCCTCCCAATACGCTTCCATTAAATTTCTCTGAGTCGATTACAAGGACTAGATTTTGCGTCTTCAAAGTGACATTATTCTCTTTCTTCCTATTCTTTCTTTTGCATTCCTCCACTTTTTAATTCCTCCCAATACGCTTCCATTAAATTTTTCTAAGTCGATTAAAAGGAATAGGTTTTGAATTTTTTTTCTACTCGTTGGTGGAATTTTCGATGGAAGAAAATTCACGTATTAATGGGAATTCAGATTCTGAATTTTTTTCAATTCCTCTCTTCTTAACGGATATTTAAGATAATCTTATAAGATATTCTCTAGCTATACCTCTGCCCAACCAACAAGCATACAATAGCAGACGCATTATTTAAGAAGTTTATCTGCAATTTTGGATCACCAAAGGTAGTTCTAACCGGTCGAGGAACAAATTGGTTGAGTAATCTAATGGAACGTTTAGCAAAGCGTTTCCGCATCAAACAGTTTAGAACAACGGCCTTCCATCCTCAATCCAACGGATCATTGGAAAGGTCACACCATGTTTAAGCTGAATATCTAAAACAATTTGTCAGTGAAAATGCTCAGTGCGATGATTGGCTTCAATTAGCCACTTTTTCCTACAATACAAGCGTTCACGAAGGCACGAAGTGTACCCCATACGAACTCGTTTTCGGTCGATTCGCAAGACAACCTTCCAGCGAACCACCCCTTCCACATGAAAAACTGGAAACCTATGGCGATTATTTAATAAATTTAGTAACATACTTCACGATATTCAATCATTTGCAAGGAAAAACGTTATTGAGGCTAAGGAAGAATCAAAGTCTTATTATCATCAGAAAATTAATCCGCAAAATTTCAAGGTAGGAGATAGTGTTTTCTTGTTGAAGGGTGCAAAGCCTAGCACACTAGCAGATCAATATACAGCACCACATGAAGTCCTAGAAATTTTAGGTGAAGCAAACGTAAGGATTAAGATAAAAAAGTCCTCTAAAGTGGTTCATATAAATCGACTCAGGCTCTCTAACATTAAGCCAGTCGAATAAATTGTCAATATCTATTTAAACAAATAATTATGCAAAAAATGAATAAATAATATAAGTTTCTAACCGGATACCCTCCTTTTTCAGGGATGGTGACCGAAATCGCACATTTAACCTTGTTTATAATTCTGATGATACCGATGACAGTAGTAGCCATCGTGGGATATGATTGTGGTTCTAACAGATCAAACATAACCACCATAACCTTACTGGAAGTAGGAGACTGCGAATCAACTCAATCCAAGGTAGATACATCTTTTACCTATATCCAATTATTACAATTTAGTGGTACCACCACAACAAAAGTTTTACAATGTAAAATCGAAATAAAACGAACAATTTATTATTGTGGAGCGTAATCTCACGTTCCAATAGTGGAAAATAGTGAAGCGGAATTCCTTAAAGAAATTTCACTCGAAACATGTATGTCAATTCATGCTACAGGTACATATAAGGCGGGCGAAAATTTAATTATTTCTAATATACGTATGAATGAAAAAACTACTCGTGGCATAACCTTTGCAGGACAAACCGAAACTAACGGATATTGTTACGAAGCTCAGTATTCAGATCCTTTTGGTACATGGTATAAGGTAGTGGTACCAGGTATCATTAAAATCAGATTATTTAGTCAAGAAGCAACCGTTGATCTTAAAGCGAATAGAATACGTTTGGAATCCGGTTTAACTTGCGCATTATCACAAACTTCGTGCATTGATGAACAAGGCGGATATACCTTTTCGGATCCTTCACCAAAGGACATTTGCCATTTCAATGAATACGAAATGTTGTACGAAGGTCCAGCTACCAAGATACAGGACAATAGTACAAATGAAACACTATTTTCACTTACTTCACAAGAGATCATTTTTAGTTTAGCTCAAAAGGGACACTTTGGAATTTGTCAATATACGCTAGTGATAACAGAACACCCTAAACTATTTATATTAGAGACTAAACCCGGAAAAAACATTTCTTCGCAACAATAACCCGACAGCTTTAAATATGGATATGTTTACATACGTAAATTCTAAATTAATTTATATAGAAAGGCATATTAGAACCGAGGTGGAACGACTTTACAGTGATCTTTTAAATCACCATTGTACTTTAGAAAGAGAAGTATTCAAAAATGCCCTAACCTTAGCCACGCAGGCACCAGATGAATTTGCTTTTCATCACATGAAGGGCCCAGGCTACATGTCAGTGATTGCAGGTGAAGTAGTTCATATTGTCAAATGTAAAAACGTAGAAGTGATTAATAGAAAAGTAAATGAATGTTATTTATGTTGGAAATATAATAACCCCGCTTCTCTAGCAACTAGTGAAATCCATTCCCAATCTGATTTAGATAAATTACGCGATCATATTATGTTCCCTGCTGGAAAACATATGTTACTTAACACTTTAGCACGAGGAGTCATGGGACAATCTGCCATGAATCAGGGAATGTCGATAATGAATTTAATGGACGAACAAACGTTGAACAAAATAGCAGAATCAGCCTGGGGTAAATTCTGGACGGTATTTAGCAATTTCGGAACAGCAAGTGCCGGTTTGATTGGAGTTGTAATTATTATGAGAGGAATAAAGTTTACCGCGGATACATTTATCCACGGATATGCACTTGATAGTATATTCGCTTGGTCCTTTCGCCTATTAGGAGCTATATAGGATTCAGTTACTAATTTGCTTTTACACATAGGGAGGAATAAAAACACGCCCAATCAATCCAACCTACACGCACCAGAACCCGAGCAAATCATTCACTCAATAAACACAGAAGACTGAAACAAAGTTGAGAATGAAACAGGTAACTTGGATGATCAGCCAAGTCAACATATCTATCCTCATTCTCAACTATCTGGACTCTCAGTTAGACCAAACTATATTGCCAACGTTTGAATCTATCGCTTTTGCACCATTCCTCTAACAATCTCACTTCATTATGAACCCTACATGCTTTGTAACTTTATTACATGATCTCTCAAGAAAGCATTCTCTTCCAATACCAGCCTATGAATTTCATTCTAGCATGTCAATTGGAAACACAGTATTTTACACTTTTACACTTACATACGGAAATTACAAAGTAATTTACACAGGCTCAGATAAAGCTCGTATGTTACAAAGCGCAGCCAGAACTCTATTCACGGTTTTGGAACAAAAGACAATTTCAGTCTTCATTAGCAGTCCAAACATGTCAAAGTACCTCAACATAGCTCTTGACCTACAAAATCTCTGTTATAAAAACAACTTACCGCGACCTCAGTATACATTCCTTAATATAACAAACAACGTGTCGAGAGACACGCATATAGTAATTATAAAAGTCGCAAATTATAAAACTTCGGGCATGGCAAACCATCCTACGATCAATACCGGTACAATATTTGGGAACCGGTGGCAACAACTGAGTAATCAAAGTACAAGTTAGGCACCACATGAGAGAGCAATCCTCAGACCTACTCTTGCAGTGGCACCAACTTTTCCACCTCGGCAACAAAGGGTTTGACAGTATCAATCTCATCAGAAAACCCAAATCCCGAGGAATTGCCCTCGTTGCAGATTCATGATCAAAATCTAGAAAACTACAACACAAGAGAGAATCACAAACCAACCAAACTAAACACTTCTATTTGAACTACGAATAACATTTCACAATATTTTATTTGCACACGAAATTAACAAATCGCTAAACTTGAATGTTCAACTTCCAATACTAATCTAATTTGCATTATTTTAGGTCAGAGCCGGAAGCGATTATGGATTTACACGTGCCACTTATCTTCATACTCATAACCTTTTTTACCTTCCTATCTCAGTCCACTAATCCGCACTACAACACGCCTTATATTAATGCTCTTTTTCCGCAGGGTCCCGCGATTTATTACGAACACTTAGGCACAGCTAGATTGAAAATAGATAAGTGGAATATACTAGCATACGTGAATATCAACGAGATACTATCAATTAAATCTTGGCTTAACGAGATTACTGATAAACTTCTACCCTATTGCAAAGACACCTACGAAACAAATCACTGCATTCCAGAGAAAAGACGTGCTGAATTTGAATCGCGTAAAAATCAAGTAGAAAAGCTTACGAATTTAACGAAAATACTCATGAATAATATAGCAAAAAGCGAAAATTACTTTTCTACGGGACAGAATGAAACAAACCTCCATGTTCAAAACATAATGACAAATGCTTATGAGACAAATTTTCAAATATCGCAATGGTACCATTATTCTGCACATGTTATATCCTCTTCTTTTAATGACATCCTCGCCCGACGTCAAGAATTAAATCAAACATTGATAGGAAATGAATCGCGGAATATCCCTCTAGCAAAATATAAATCCCTAGCTTCACTTTGGTTAACTTCCATTCGAGAATTTTCAACTGAATATATCTCATTTTTAGATAAATTATATACAATTCTGACATTATCAATTAATAACATTTGAAACCCACTTTTATTACCAGAAAAGTACACGAACATAATTACAGATATACGGTTATTAAATCGAAAATCTACCTCTCCCCGATTCAGAACTTTCAGATTTCTACAAATTATCAAATGTTAATATTTACAAATTTAATCAACACTTGATTTTTCTATTAAGCATTCTACTTGTTTCCGAAGATAACTTTTAACTCTATAAATTATACCCAATCAAAGACACTAGCATTTTTGATCAAAGGTTTGAACCCACAACCTCCATTGAACTTGCATTTGACTATATAAGTTTATCAACAAATAGTGAGAAATATTTTCAATTTAACGAACATTGGTTGGAGACATATTCAATTCAACCCTCTGGAAGAATCTGTGAATCTCAAGTTGAAATGTCCCCCGCAGATACAAATCCTGTTTGCGAAAGTGCATTATTAACATACGGATTATCCAAAAAATGTAAAATCAGAGCAATTTCAAGTAAGCTCCCACAATAAATCGCACTAAAACAAAGTAACACACGGTTGTACTCCATGCAACCGACACGAAAAATCTATTTCTCATGTGCCCAAACTATTAAATCATTTTTTGAAATTAAAGACACAGGAATGCTGCAGTTAAGATATAATTCCAAATTTGATGAGGAAACTCAATCTCTGTCGAACTCAGTCATCAATGAGCATGTATCCCTCTCTAATAAAACATCTTCTCGATATATCCCTATTTCTACTTTGATTAACACTTTCTTTGAAAAATTATCTGAACAAAAAACAGAATCTAGGAAAATTTTAGACCATTGCCAAAAATAGTTAGACCTGAAAGAAACTCTGTCCCTAACAACCCTTGAATCCCGAGCTAAATTACTTGAAAAAACTATTTTAAACGAGGAAGAAAACTTAAAGGATTACTATAAATTATGCATGGGCACAACAATTCTAACCTTCGTAACGTTTATATTAATCATTTTCCTATTCTCTATAGTTCTAAAAATCAAAAACCTTATCCCTCAGCCGAACGAACTAACTTATTGGGGAACACAGCTTAATCTAAGCGTATTAGATAGAGGAAACCCTAGTGCAGAAACCCGGCAATTCCCACCGATACCAGAATCGCCTGTAGTTGTCACATTCAACCCCATATATGAACGCCCACTCGAAACCATTCACGAGGAACCTTCGAATAACACACTGTAAAAAAAAGTTGGTGTAATTATACATCGTACCACGATGGAAATTATTCAAACTGCGTGCGACGATGTAAGTTTACACACTTTTGTACAAAAAAATGCAGGACATAAATTTCCAGGACCACATTTCAGTTTTGAGGTTATAAATTTTAAAACACTCTAGCAGGATGAATAAAGCGCATATCACTTTTCTTAGGTAACGTTTTGAATAATAAAGACATCTTTTTTTATTCACATAGAACTCATCACTCTTAGAGCAATATTAGAGGCTCTGAGTTTGTAATTTCTCCGGATGCCAAGACGTAACAATACTACCCGTGTGTGAAATTATGCTAGATACTGCTACTTTACCAAAAAAAAAGAGTTGAATTTAAATTCATTCACTGACGTAAATTTACTACGTGCCACACTGATCGAATAATTTCCATCATCATACATAGTAATTTTACATCGGCAGTTATTTCATACTGTGCCATGGGGTGAAATTGCAGTAGATCGTGAATTTCGGATCGATACTGGTAAATTTGCAACGTTATAAGTTGTAATTTAAAATGCACTGCTCGTGAAATTAGAATCTAATTGTAAATATCACAAAAGATTTTTTTACTGTGCATAGTACGTTTTTATGAAGAAAAATCATTTTTATTTCCTATAAATTTCTTATGAAACAAATTTTGGAACACGAGTGACTATTCTAGTCAAATTGTGAGAACTTACACTCAGAAAAGATTTAAAAATGCAAAATCTTCAGAATCTTCACAAACGTTTAAGCACCTAGCTAAAATATGAGGACTTAATTTGAATGATTTAAACGTACGTTAAAAATAAATAAATGAGGAATATTCAAAATATTTAAAGTAAGTCTGATGGATAGAATAACTACAATCATATTACATTTCATTCAATATTTATTATGATCAATTGTGTGCATTTGTACCTTCAGAATTTTATAAACTAAGACTATGTGTATATGTATTATAGAAATAAAAAAAATAAAAAAATAAATTTAAACCAAAAATATATTTTTCTTTTAAGTAAATTAAGACTACGTGGATAGCTATTATCACTCTGAATCTTCATTACCAATTGTAACAAATTAAAATTAGGGTGAATTATAGAAACTCTTCTTCCTTCAAATTTTGTTGTTGTTATAGGTTATGGTACTGAAAGAAAATCACATTGTTAAGAAAAATAGAATGGAGTAAATTACAGAACTATATATGCATCTGTCCTTGATACCTCACCTCAGCAATGACGTTTTCAATGACCCGCCACCTGTTTAACTCATGTAAGTAAAGGGCACGTCAATTCGCCTATGCGTATGAAAGCTGATAAGAGCAGCAGATTTTCCGGCTTTCATCCGTTTTTCACCAACAATGACCCAATCCCAGGGCAACTGAAATTTATACTTTTTTCCGTTCAAATCAAAAACCATGTACTAAGAAATCAATTTCCTCCTGAGATCTTTTCCTTGATTCACATCAGGAGGACTCATCTAAAAAAAGAAAACTATGGAAAAATTGTTTGTTCTTGTTTTTTCTTTTACAACCTTCGAAGGAACATTGGTTTCAAAATTTTACCTGAACAAGACGGTCATCGATAATTCCGAATCTTCTATAACAAAAATTCAGTTTACCCACAGCATTTCCACGTTCTAATAAAATCTCCTTAAGAGCACGCGATCTGGATCTTATCTTCGTACCCGAATCTCGATACATTTCAGAGGGAAGCCAAATTTCTTTTCCAAAGACCCTGATAAAAGTCTCGACACTCAATGACTGAACTCCACTATGACGTCATTTTATGTGAACTGATGGAACCTAAACATGGAGCAATGAATAAAAAAGTAAATAAACAAATAAAACAAAAGTTTCTTTACAAATTGACAATATTGTTTATAAACCACCACTCAAATAAATGAAAGTATATTATTATGTTAGAA
Organism: Andricus quercusramuli; assembly: GCA_932178445.1. Lineage (NCBI taxonomy): Eukaryota > Metazoa > Arthropoda > Insecta > Hymenoptera > Cynipidae > Andricus > Andricus quercusramuli. Next base: position 19,826 of record CAKNXH010071138.1, on the reverse strand, counting down.
AGGAAAATAAAATATATTTAAAAAATAAAAATTGAGGTCACTGGAAAAAATCCTTGTATTATAAAAATACCTAATGTATGTTTTTCGGATTTGTAAGAAAATTACAAATCTATAAATTTGAAATTTCTATCCCTACTAGTGCTGCATTTAAATACGAGAATTTTAAATGTTTCGATTGGTTTCGTTCGTTTTCGAAACATATTCTGAAACCAACTTCTCGTGCATTCATTTGTTACGAATCATATCGTCTCATGTCTAACTTTCGATCAATTTCGAACGATAATATCGGAAAGATCAGAACTGTCCTAAAAGTTTCTCTAAATTTAAATGTACAGTCTAAAGACGTTAAGTTACTATAAAGAAGCAATATTTCTTATAGAGAAATAAATTTAAATAACATAGTTGTTTTTAATAGTCTCATAATAAGAAAATATTTATAGAAAATGTATTGAAAACACTGAAATTCAATTTTGTGTGTAAATCGAAATTTGTGTTGTAGAAATAGTTGGTAAATGATAATAATGTCAAACCGAGATTAAGTAAATTATCGATCGATTCTCGTATTGTCTTGCTCGAAAGCAGCACTAATCCCTACTATTGAAAGAAAACAGATGAAATATACATTTTTCTCACTTTTAGTACTTACCACCTTTAGTTCTTCATCGATAAAGGCACAAAATCTGCCGGCGATATAATAAACTCCGTTAAGCCTATAACATGAAATTTCGCGTCTTAACGGATCCTCAAGTCGCAGGATAACAGCAGGCCGATATTTATCCCAATAACCTGGTAAATATCGCTACTGATCAAATATAGAAAATTTCCTCCATGGAAAATCTCCTATGGAAATCCATGGATCAATAACATCAGCTTCATCATTGTTTATTAGCGACTCTGCCTCTTTAGCAATCTATACTATATAACATATCATCTAACAACTGGCTTAGCTCGGGATCAAAATTTCCTTCGCTACTGTCTATTTCGACAATCACTAGATGAATGAGTAAAGAAAACTGACCCTTGAGTCTTATAGAAAAAAATAAGCCCTCGAAAATTATAACATTAGTACCACCCATAAAAACCTTCTCTTTTTCACACTTATATATGAAAATTGAAATGAATTCCATTTCCATACACCATTTATTTCAACGGCATTTAAGAAAAATGTCGGTAGCCATAGGATCGAAATTTATAATTATTTATACCATAATGAAATAAAATAAATGAAAATAACAAATTTATTCGTGTGAAAGGAAGGTCCGGATATAATTAATAATTTATGTTTAACAGAAAAACACAGACTGATGAACTGCATAACTGATACTTGTCCAGCGTTCTCCGAAACCTCCCCTTGTTTCTCTTCTACCTAATCCTAGAACAAGAAAATCCCTTCATCCACACTACTGACTCTTTCTCCCTCATCTTTTATGATAAAAAACTAACACCTCTTCGCTACCCTCGCAGAAGGAAAACTATATTCTAAAATTTTGTCTTAAATATAAAGAAAGACTACACGTTTAAAAAACAATAAAGAGTTTCAACCATAAGTTAAAAATTCGAAAATGATTTTAGACAAAAATAATAACTATGAAACCTTAATTTTTTTAGACTATGATCCCACTGGCCGAAGAAAAAATAAATATGTCGTGCACTGCGATAACGTTTAGTCCTGTAACACAGCAAATTGAAGCGTATGGACACCTAATGTTCTTATCGTGTTTTGTTAAACACACATATCATAATCACTTTTTTATTAGTAGAAACGGATTTAGTCGAATCAGCAGTAATTTTTATTATAAATTACCTACTATACTACGCATAAATTACTCAAAAAGAACTAGTTGGCATTCAATTGGACGAATAGATACAGTTTACACAAAATTCCATCGATGTAGACAAGAAATTATTTATCCGCGATCTAGAGCACATGCATGTTTAACATGTTTCAGACGTTTTCGCGAAAATGCAGAGCGAATCTTACTTGGCTACGAAATAGAGGTTAAACCCCATTAGAATTAAAACCAATTGAAATTCTTTTTTTTAAAGGGGTAACACCACTGTAGGATTTTGGAAAAATCGATTTTTTTTCTTGGTTTTAAATGTACTTTAGGGACTTAAAAACAAAGTGCACTTGGTCCTATTAAAAAAAATGTTAACAGGTCGAAATCTTGATTTCACCGAGGCGCCTCCTCGAAGCGTGTACTGACCAAACTTTTATATTATTGATGAAAAACCTCCTTTCCAAGCAACTTGTTCAATTCAAAAAGGATCGGATTTATTAATTTTTACCGGAAACATAGCCAAAAGTAAACCCGAGGCTAAACGTAATACTGCGAAGAAGATGTTGTCAATACTAAATGAAAAATACGAATTTTGCGATAAAAAAGAGCCAGAAATTTTAACTGTAGACGGATCATTCAATCAGAAAAGAAAGAAATTGTATAAATGGGAATAGACATGCGAAAGATGTTATCCGCGAAACCATATCGGGAAATATTGTACAGGGCCTAAATGTAACAAACGCTATGTCCAAAAATATTAATAAAACAAATTCAAAAAATGGGACATAATTACCTTATAATGCATATTTCAGGCATAATTAGTGTATTCTTGAACTATATAGGCAAATTATATATCGCCTTCTTTCCATTTTTTTCACCCATTTAGGACTTATTTACATATGGACAACATTACGAACGTCATCTGTTTATATATAAAAAAAATAAATAAAGAGAAAAGGGGAGAAGAAAAATAATGGAACCATTCACATTTTGGAATCTATTATATTAAAAATTAAAGTTAAATTCAATGAAAAAATGTAAAAATAATTGTTTCAATATCCCCCATTTTAATAACAAATTTTATACTAAATATAAATTTTTTAATTTAAATTTCATAATTATGAAGTTCTATGTCTTATATAAATTCAGAACTGCATATTCAAAAGAAAAATCGATATGAAATAAAGTTTTCCCAATTTTTCTGAAAAAAAAGTTTCAAACTTGAAGTATTCTGTAATTAATAACTTAGTATTACATATATATATATATATATATATATATTCTATTTAAATATTCTAGAAAATATGATATCTTTCCCAAAACCTCTATTTTACACTTGAAGTTATAAAATTGACTCGAATATGGCGATTTCACCACCATGATTCGAGTTTGGGGGTGGCGAGATGTCACATTTCTGTGACGACATGACGTATTACATGCTTTTCATCTCTGTAAACATTTTTAGGAAAAGAGAATCGAATATGTCAATCACTTTTAGAATAGGGTCAGAATAGGCGGAACCACCGACAAATTGTAGCAAATCATAATTAAGCATTTTTGACCCCTTCATTTAAAAGGCGGAGACACATACGGGGAAAATATCATATCAACCCACGAATTCTGTTAAGCCTCAAAATTTTTCCTAGAAATTGTACACTAAACTAAAAAGTGGCAGGCGTAATCAATATAGAGGCGGATACACACACAGGGGGAAACACAACGTCCACCCCTCGGAGTCTGTCAAACGTCGAGATGCTTCCTGACAAATACATTATCTAGGAGGAACGAAAAGAACACGTGTAATCAATATGAGCTCGACACGCATCCCCTCCTAGAGAAATATATGCATGAAGGACGTTCACCTCGTCACACATCCATTCTTAGCCAGAATCTCCCAACCACCCACAGCATATAAGATAATACATTTCGGCGGTTGAAAATCACTTTTGGGTCTGAGATCAGTCTCGCGCTGACAACCGTTCTTCGAACATCAGATGCAAGTACCTTGTGCAACGCTTGAATCAGTTTCCGTCTCAGTTCGAAATTTGCTTTCCACCCTTGAGTCAGTGACCGTCTCTTTTCGTCTCGTTCTCGAGTGCGGTTCTTCAGACTAGGAATACTATTAAGGAGATTACCTCCAAATCAACTCTTATTCCAGGTATGATATAAGGTCACTTTCTTTGATTTTCTTCTTATTCTTTTCTCCTTTCTTCCAATACATAAGTTTTGTACTTTCAGGAACACAACAGAGGAAAACAAACCAGAATTCACCGTCGTCACTTCCGCCTTCCAATTATTAAATCATTCTTCCAAAATATTTAAATCTTAACTATTCACAATAAATTGTAACTTTGTTTCAAGGGGAATTAAATAAACTTATTGTTGTATGTGAAAATTTCGATTCACCACCGATCATTTGGCCTTTTCCTGTTCTCTTAGTCCAGAGCCCTCAGCTCTGTAGATAAATCAGGAGAGTAAAATAAATGTATAGTCCTGCTGCGACCCTTAGGACATAACACATCAAAAGTTTTATCACAAGAGAATCAAAAGTAAATTTGCAGATATTTTTGACAAGAACCATTTTTCTTCTGAACAGTTTTTTTGTACCTCGCATAAGTTTTCTGGAACATTGCATTTTTAAACGAGAACTATGTATCTTATCAAAAAATATTACAAGAAAGTTTGTAGATGTTTTTTTATATGAACAAGTTTGCTTTTTATCATTATTTTTGTGTCTTGCATAGTTTGACCGTGAAATTGCATTCCTTATTTTTGAAGAGATTTTTAGATAGATGAAACTAGAAACGCTGGTTAAAAGTGACTGGTCAAAGAACTCGTTCTTTCATGCAAGGCCGTAAAAAAGTGTGTGAAGCTCAATCTAATCTCGTACTAATGTGTATATTAAAAAACTGAAACTTAACAATCCAGCATTGTGCACAATGACGGAAAAAGATGTAAATATACATTCTGCAATAGGCCCGAAAAACATACCCTGTATAAAAATGTCATATTATAACATGTAAAATTATTTTTCTAGAATAAAAAAATTGTAAAGACCCCCACCTGGGTTGATAAGTCTGTTAATCGGTAATAAAATCTTAGTATTTTATTTCCGGCTCCTAAAGCCAATAATCGCATTCGAGAAGAAGAATCTTTTTAATAAAAACGATCAATGTAACCCTTTATGCAAGGGTAGTTACAACAAATTTATTATTAAAAAAGGTGATTTGTAGATCTGTTGAAAGTTTACATTTTTTTACAGCTTTTTTCATATCTCATTGTGTTTCATATTTCGCATTGTTTGCTTGGCGAAAGGAATTTTTCAATTCTCAAAAAGCGTTCTCACAATTGAAGCAAAAACTACGAGTCTTATAAAAAATTACTCATGACAAATTTGCAGCTCTTTTTTGGATGAGCAACTTCTGTCTATTAATTTTTTTCATAGATTGTGTCGTTTGTCCAAAAAATTTTTTTTATCCTCAATGTTTTTCACGATTAAAAACAATAACTACGCGTGCTATCAAAAAGTAATTATAACAAATTTGTTTTTTTTTTTGGCGCACAATTTTTTTCTCCTCACCTTTCTTTGTATCTTGCATAGTTTCGTCGAAAAATGGAATTTTTTATTTTTACGCGATCAAAATTTGGACTGCTGATTTTTGGAAACAATTCAAAAAGTTATTATAATAATCATGTACGGCTCTCAAAAATCAAAGTTTTCCTCTTCGTGCCTTTTTTTCATGCCGAGCGTTTTATGGCCTAAAATCTTCATTTTCTTTTTTTTTCTGAAAAGGCTACAACTTTCATCATTTCGTTTTTATCGTAAAAAGTCACCAGGATCAATTGTTCGAGTTTCAAGTACTATGAATATCCATACATAAAATTTGTACATCTTGAAAAGAAAGTCTCAAAAATTTTGAAAATGCTCTAACTTTTTGTATTTTTTACCCAAAATAGGTGGTTAACGAACTTGTCCTTTCTTTGCAGGCCTCAAACATGTGTTTCAAAGAACAATCCAATCAGATCAATCTTTCGCAAGCTATCGTGCCTACACGATACTACAGACTACAGACAACAGACTACAGACTAGACTACAGACAGACAGACCTTCTCATTAGAATGAGAATGTGAGTAAATGAGGATAACAGTAGACATCGCTTCAGCAGCATACACCCTGACCTATGACAAAACAAAGCCACCGAACGCGTCCTCGGGTTACGGATAGAGGATCCCTGTACGAAGGGTTTCTGCTGAATATAGTTACAATAATTAATAAGCAGTCGCCGACAATTGTCCGGGGATGGTTCCGAAGGAAAAACCCCTAATCGAAGGCGTCAAAACCGTGCCGAAAACTGAATGGCACCTGGGTGAGGTATCTTAAAGGTGGCTCTGGGATACCGGGCGACCTCTCAGAGTATCAGGATTATCCTTGCACGCGGGACTCTACAAGGATGGACGAACCCTTTCCCTAGCTGCTCGTGGGAACAACAATGAAACCACGAAAACACCAAAATGTTGTAGGTGCAGTTCAAAACGATCGAACGCGCATAGCTGCCGATAATGGGTCGGCAAACAATGCCGATCCCTAGAGTTCGGGGACCTGAAAAAAATTTAGATGGAAACACAATGAAAAGCCGGAAAAACGCCCACATTCAGTGGACGGATCAACTCAAGGATGACGTGCTAGACTGCTACGATGCCAGCATTATCCCTGATCGCGGAGGCTTTATGGCGCGTACGCACACTTTGTGGTGCTAGAAACACCCAGAGCTTCAGCACGCTTCGCATTAGTCTTTGCTAAATCAAGCCGACTACCTCCGAAAAAATAGATATGTACGCCGAGCGCTTCCCCAACCGCTGCTTGATCAAGCTGCAGACGAAGATGAGGAAGCGACATTAAGACCAACCACAGAAAACAGGCACCTTCTGAGAGATGATCGTAATTTCGGTACAAGCAGGAACATTAACATGCAAGTTTCTCCTAAGCCCCATGATCTGGCTGGAATGGATACCTCCCTTCGTGGAGATATCATGCAAGAGTCCGACCTCTGGACCATCAATTACTCAGTTTATGGTGCTGCGAGAGCTTTGGCTGATTCAAATCGAAGGCTAAAACCGACAATCGATCAAAAGATCAAAAGACGCTTGCGTCAACTGAACAAGAAGATTGGATGGGCAAGACAGAATGCGTCCCGTGTTGAATATGTGGTTGATTACATAACATCTGGTAGACCGTTCACGGAAAGGGTTCGAAAGTTCGCCCAAGAACTATGGATCTTGAATCACACACCACACAAGTCAAAGCTGCTTACAATCAAGCAGCATATTGTTGACAAAATACGGCTGTTATCCGACGCAAGGAGAATAATACAAGATCGAGAGATACATCAGAAAGAATCAACCGTTTCTCGCTCACCCATCGCGCCTCTTCAGCGATCTCCCCGTTTCTGTAAAGATCCACCCGAGCCCAAGGAGGTAGAGACTTTTTGGAGAGAGTTGTTTACTTTTGAACACCAACATTTGGTCCCCATATTCACCTCATATTTAAAGTCGGAGACGCCCATTCCGCAGTGGCTGGTGTTAGGACGCAGTATACTCCTGCCGAAAAAAGGCAACTCTTCCAACCCAGAGAATTACAGGCCAATAACTTGTTCGAACACACTGCATAACATCTCTACAGCTGTCCTAAACAACCGGATTGTTCAACGAATTGAGCCTGTATGACGAGATACGTACGAACAACGTGGCTCAAATAAAGGCGTAGCAGGATGTCCGGAGAACCTGCTCATCGATAGATGTGTTTGTAAAGACGCAGGATCCTATCAGCGATTCCTATCGATGGCCTGGATTGATTACTGGAAAGCTTTCGATTCAACCTCCCATAGACTCATCATCTGTCTGTTGAAAAGCTTGAAGGTTCATCCACACATCCTAAGGTGCACAGAGAGATGGTGTGTTTCATGACGACACCATGAGCCCTCTTCTCCTTTGCCTCACATTATTGCCACTGTCTCTCGCACTTTGCCATTCAGAAGGGTACCTCTGTGGCAAACCTGGAGATCGAAAGCATAAGGTCACTCATGTATTTTACATGGACGATCTCAAGATCTATGCTAGAAATCAAGAGTAACTACATGTAGCTCTAAAAATTTTCAAAGGGTACACTCAAGAGATAGGAATGGAGTTCGGGTTAGAGAAATGCGTCAAGGTTAATTTGAAGAAAGGAAAACTTAATAGCATCCCCGAAGACCCTGAGCTCGTCCACAGAAGCGCTATACGACACCTTAGCGCTGGAGACACCTATACATACCTGGGCGTGCCGCAGAGCCGCATTCAGAAAGTAACATCTATAACGGATACTCTCCGATGCAGTTACAAAAGTCTCATCCGGCAGATTTGGTCTTCCGAACTGTCGGCTAAGAACAAAGTATCTGCTACAAACATGCTTGCCGTCCCGGTAGTACTGTATTCATTTGGAGTGGTTCCGTGGACGAAGGACGAGCTCAGATCCCTTGATATCGGGACGCGAAAGGTTTTGCACATGAACAAAAGCATGCACCTTCAGTCTTCTGTTGCGGGACTTTACATCTCACGCCGCCTACGTGGTCGCGGAATGCTGAATCTTGAATGACTTCACAACAGGATTATTCTGGGCACAGCACATATAGTTGCAAATGGACAAGATCCTCTTCTGAAAATGGTCAGCAAACACGAAGGAGTAGGCGAAGGGCCGTTTCTGTTCAAAGCTGCGGAGGAGGCTGCTGAATCACTCGGCCTTGACTTCCATATCAGGAGTGAGCAAAATGCATCGAATCTGGTCCATCTTGAATACTCACTCCTGAAGGCCCGGATTAAGAAGGTACAGGAGAAACCTTTTCGCGAAGAGCTCCTCAACACGAGGATGCACAGCATCTTCCACAGAAGTGTGGAGGATCAGTTGATGTCGTACGGGCTAACGTACGCTTTCCTTAAATCATCCGTATTGAAGTCGGGCACGGAGGGTTTCAGTTTGGCATGTCAAGACGGTGTCATTTCCACTCTAGCATACCGTCGCTAAATTTTGAGCCAATATATTCCCGATGATAGCTGCAGAGCGTGTCACGCACACCCCCCGAGCATCTAGGACACATACTTTCTAGTTGTCCAACTCATGCGGCAACGACCTACATCCAAAGGCACATTGCGGCACTAAGAGTGCTTCATTACCATCTCTGTGCTCTTACGGAATTAGCCCATATACCGCTCCGCTGAACGCTTAAAGGGAAATAGAGTCAATTGTCGGAAATGAGAAGTGCCACATATACTGGAATTTCATATTCTCGACAAATGTTTCTGTTGCGCACTCGAGGCCTGACATAGTTCTCCTGGACTTCGAGAAACGAACCATGTTCGTTATCGAATTTTCGGCACAAGCTGAAAAAAACGTCACAGCCAAGGAGAAAGAAAAGAAAGAGAGGTATAAAGATCTTGTGAGGGAGTTGCGATGGTTATACCCGGAATATTCTGTGAAGCTAATTGTCTTAATCATCGGCGCTCTTGGAGGTGCCAAAGTTTCACTGGTTAATAGCCTGGAAAACATCCCTGTGTGTCAAAAAAATGCTGAGACACTTGCGGGGAGAATACAGAAGGCGGTCGTCCTTGGGTCGCTCCATGTCCTCAGGGTGCACGAGACTTTTGCCGGATCATCGTATTGAATTCATCGCAGACTGTAACCACCTATCTCAAGGTCGTGAGACGTGGTTACAGATGAAATTCGAACCCTAGATTCTTCTTCAATCGGTTTAAAACGTACGAGCGTGCCTTTATGGGCCGTCCATATACCAAGTGGACAATTTTTCGTCACTTTGCCTCCCCCCCCCCCTTGTGGACGGACATGGACTTTTTGCTACCCCTCTCCCTGACTCGTCTATGCACCTGGACTTATTCCATATTCTATGAAAATTTGGATATTCGTGATATTCAAAATCAAGAAAGCCAAAAGCAGCGGTGGATTATCTGAAAATCCGTTTTTGCTTGAAAGCAAAAGCTTAATGCTACAAGGAATGAAGTCCAATCAAAAAGTAGTGCAATATGTTTATTTTATCATGTTTTTTTTTTAAAAGAAATCCACAGGTGCAGGAGAACATGCGTCCACGTGGATTTTGGCTTGTACCCCAGCACCCCTCGTGAACAATCGTTGACTTTTGCCCCCCCCCCCCCACCCCCAATAACTTTCTACATGGAATGTGGCTAGCCTCTTACATAGAACCGAATGGCTCTAATATGTTCTGGATTAATGGATAATTGAAAATATGTTAGGAAAGTTTAGTGGATGTGCATAATAATGTAGCATTTTCATGATTTTAAAACCATTCTTTCCGTAAGGATGATAAATATAACATTTATAAATTTTATATCTTAAATTATCCTACTTTGTCCCTTTAAGTAGTAACGTACTTTCTGTTCAGCCTTTCAAACCCCTCCCTTCATGAAATCCTGGCTACGCCACTGTCCATAAAATACATTCTTTAGAAGAATTATGACATCTTATATATGAAATATTTATGTATGATTTTTGACATATATGTCAAAAATTATCGACGATAGCAGGCTGCTAAACTCACTTGTTTCTTTGAGTATCATTTACCAGCTGAACATTCCTGTGAAGGAACCTCGGAGGATCCTGCACATGTTCCTGTACACGAATCTGCACACGAACCTGTACAGGTAATCTTGACGGTGCCTGTGCCCTTAAATGATCCTGCACAGGTTCCTATACAGGTGCCTTTGCGAAGTAAATTGAGGCGTGCGTCAAAGGAATCTTTGGAAGGATCCGGTACAGAAACGCGTATAGGGTCCTTTGCAGAAATTCATTGCAAAAACTGATGTCGCTTACAGCTATGAACTTGCCTTCCTTTTATTCCCTTGAAGATCCAACTCACTTTCGAGAGAGCCAAGTCACTAGCGAACCCTCGCGGATTAGTTCCAATGCAGGTTCATGTATAGGATCCTGAACAAGATCCTGTACAACATCCTGTAGGACATGAACCCATATCTCAGTTCACTATGTGAAGGAACCTGCACAGGATCATTCAAAGGTTAGCTTCATACAGGTTCCTTTGCAGGATCATGCACAGTTTCCTTTGCCAAATTCCTGTGCAGGATCCGTCAAGATTACCTGTACAGGTTCGTGTGCAGTTTCTTGTACCGGAACATGTGCTGGATGATCCGAGTTTCCTGTAGAGGAATTTTCAGCTGGGTTGTTTGATCTATAATCTCTAAAAGAGAGGTTTGTAAGCTGTCTCATAATGATTTAGTATTTTTTTTTGTCAAAGATTATTATTTTTTTTCTTGAATCTTGTTCTCGGGTGAACCCGGTTTTTCATCATAGTCACGGACTTAGTCAAGTGACTGATGTACAAGGATGTTAGAAGTTAATATAATACGATGTATGATATCTGCAGCGCTGATTCTGTAGGTAGAAAAATTAGGAACATGGTGTAGTTTGCAGTTTGTCTTTACCGCTGTTATTCTTACACAGCGGCCGTGAGTGTTGGAGGTGATATCAGTCGCCTCTGGATGCTTTCTTAGAGCTACTATGCGACTTTCTCTATTTGAGGATACTTCGCAGAAAATTTTATTCTAAATTTTTGTCCTTTTTTGCGTGAGGTTTCAAACTTCGCACTTTCATAATAGAGACGCATCAGTTCCTCATTCATTGTGGTATCTCACTTGATGCTCTCCCACGGTATTTCTGTTGAAGTGGTTGGCTACAAATAGCTAGCGCTAGCCAAAGCATCCTCAGCAGACACAGTTGGTGTTTCGCTGCTCACCGTATGTCGCAGATGTTCTTGCTGGCCAGCTGTTTGAAAAGTGGGATCTGCCTGTCCATCTCGAAGCTCACCATCACCACCGTCCCGCTCACTGTGGCCTCAGGGGCGCCCCGACGATCCTCGGGTAGCGACAAGCGTTTCAAAATTTCCAAAAGACTCTCCATTATCATTTATGGGTTTTGTTGTTCCTCTTGGTCACTTTCAACTTCGTTCTCTGCCTGTCTGGTATGGGAAACCCTGTCAGTAGCAATGCTACGGCCAAAATAGCCGTCAAATTCATGAGAGGAAAGCTCAAGCCTTATCGCGACGACAACGCGAGATCACCTTGAAATATGCTAGAAATATGCTCCACTACATATTTTTCACTCCTTATATTATTCACATTCACTCCTTATATTATTTTTTTTTTTAATCTTGTTCTCGGGTGAACCCGGTTTTCCATCATAGTCACGGACGAAGTCAAGTGACTGATTTATAAGGATGTTAGAAGTTGATATAATACGATGTCTAAAATCTGCAGCGCTGATGTTGTAGGTACCCTGGATCTCGCCATAGGTTCTTAGTCGCTTTCTTCCTGATGGTCTAGGAAGTTTCTTACAATGCGATAGGTGTTTAATAAAACCGCCTTCTGAGCTGCCACCAGTACCCTACTGCATCCTAAATATTCAAGATGTTCAGTGCATCTTGCGTGAACATTGCCTGTAGCCGAAATCACAATAGGATGAATAGATGCGTGTTTCACATTCCTCCATATTGCCTTTACTTCATGCCTTAGCTCGCTATACTTATGAATCTTGGTTGTATAGGTTGCCTGCAAATTTCGGTAAAGCGGACAAGCAATGTCAATGATGTTGACTCTTCCACCTTTTCTCTCTCGCATCACGATGTCAGGTCGATTGGCTCGAATGTAATGATCCGTCTGGATAGTCACATCCCAATATAAGATGTAATCTTCATTCTGTGCGTATATTCTGTTCGAGTCATTACGCGACAACCACCAATAATGTGCTCGATGGATTCGTTGGTATCTCCACATAATCGGCATCGGTCAACCACGTCTTGATGTAACACTTGTTTGCAATAATTCCTGGTGCTGACAACTCTATCCTGAATCGCAATGACGAATCCTTCCGTTTCTGGATACAGGAGTCCCTTTCTCAGCCAAATATTGGATGCCTCACTATCCACTTCATATTGATCTAGCGTTTTGGGGTGTTCGCTGTGGATGGCTTCCTGTCTTCGTTGCGTTTCTAATTCCTCTATGTTTTCTGCCCTGATATTCAAGGCCTCCTCTGAGGACAAATTCAAGGGCATGTAGTCAAGATCCGCTTCACAGATGGTGTTGTAAAGCGCAACATCTCGCTTGCTGTTAAAATAGCCTCGCAACTGCATAACTTGTGACTCACACAGTTTTCTGACATCTACAATGCCCCTGCCCCCTCTATGTCGTGGTAGAACAACCCTTTCAATTGCCGAATGATTCTGTTTAATCGTTGGAGGTCAGTGTTCGACCATTTCATGAGCCCCAAGGAGTACGTGAGGACAGGGATGGCATAGGTGTTGATTGCCCTGATCTTGATTGCCGAGTTAAGAGAACTCTTCAGAACCAATCCGAGTCTTGTAGTGAAGGCAGTCATTAGGCTTTTCTTAACTATCGTATGCTGAATACCCTTCGATTCGAGAATACCCAGGTATTTATATGACTCGCCCTTAGTCATTGCCTCGATGACATTCCCGAAATCGTTCTCTATCTCTGCGGTCCCTAATTCTCCTGTGGTTAAATGCACTCTTCGGCATTTATCTAGTCCAAACTCCATGTTGATATCATTGGAAAACTGCTTTGTAACATCAATCACTTGCTGCAGTTTCTCGTCCGAACTAGCGTATAGCTTCAGGTCATCCATGTATAGAAGATGGATCACTTGATGACCATCCTCATTATCATTTACTCGGAACCCATGAGACATGATATTTAAAGTTTTGCTCAGTGGGTTCAACGCTAAACAGAACCATAATGCACTGGAGGAGTCTCCTTGGAATAACATATACCTGTCTTAATGCGTATTGATCTAGTTATCCTTAGTTCTCCATGTTAAAAATACTTGATGCTTGTACCCCAAAGCATCATCGCACGACTTAGGAAGTCAATGATGCGTGGACAAATTTTGTATACTTTTAAGACTTCAAGCAAATAGTCATGTGCTACGGAAGGAAACGCTTGCTTGTAGTCAATGTATTCCATGTGCAAGTTCCTTTCATGTTTACGAGCTTGCGTCATAGCAACAGCGTCTATAGTGACTAGATCTTTACTGCCTCGGGAGTTTTTACAACATCCTTTTTGTTGTTCTGTAAGGATGTCATTCTCGTCACAGTGAGAATATACTTCATCTGCTATGATAGCTGTAAGACATTTATATATTGTTGGAAGACAGGCTATTGGTCGATATTCAGATGGATTTTGAGCGTCTGGTTTTTTAGGCAACATATACGTAGTACCCTGCAGCATGAAGCCTGGGATCAGATCTGGATGTTCGATGATCTTCTGAAAACACCGTGCCAACGCAGGATGCACACTAGTGAGGTACTTGGACCAGAAATTGTGCACCATGTCCGGACCTGGAGCTTTCCAGTTACATGCTTTTTTCAAAACCGCTGAAACATCTAAAGCTGTGATGTTCGTCAGCTCCATTCCAGGAGGACCATTTCGCTGGCCCCACCACCCACGCAAATTCCACTTTTTCTGGGCCCAATATTAAGTGCAGAATTTGTTCAAATTTTTTCAACCAAAATTAGAATTTGTGCAACACTGAAAGTACCAGATAACTCAAAAAAACACTCGCGGGGCCAGCGAAACGTTTCGCTGGCCCCGACATTATCCAAAATCAACTTTACATGAGCGTATTATTTTCGTCCTAATTTGTTCAAATTTGTGCGACCAAAATCAACCCCTAAAAACTACCCCCTATGCGGCCAACACTATGGTGGGGCCAGCGAAACATTTCGCTGGCCACGACATTATCCAAAATTAACTTTATATGAGCGTCTTATTTTCGTCTTAATTTGTTCCAATTTGTGCAACCAAATCCAACCCCTAAAAACTACCCCCTAATCGGCAAACACTATAGTGCGGCCAGCGAAACGTTTCGCTGGCCCCGACATTATCCAGAATCAACTTTATATCAGCGTATTATTTTTGTCTTAATTTGTTTAAATTTGGGCCACCAAATCCAACCCCTAAAAACTACCTCCTATGCGGCAAACAATATGGCGGGACCAGCGGAACTTTTCGCTGGCCCCGACATTATCCAAAATCAACTTTATATGAGCGTATTATTTCCGTCTTAATTTGTTCAAATTTGTGGAACCAAACCCAACCCCTAAAAACTACCCCGAATACGGCAGACAATATGGCGGGACCAGCGACACGTTTCGCTGGCCCCGACATTATCCAAAATCAACTTTATGAGTGTATTATTCCTGTCTTAATTTTTTCAAATTTGTGCAAGCAAATCTAACCCCTGAAAACTACCACCTATACGGCAAACTCTATGGTGCGGCCAGCGGAACGTTTCCCTGGCACCGATATTGTCAAAAATCAACTCTATATGAGCGTATTACTTTGTCTTAATTTGTTCAAATTTGTGCAATCAAAAACAACACCTAAAAACTACCCCCATACGGCAAACAATATGTCGGGACCAGCGAAATGTTCCACTGGCCCCGACATTTTCCGAAATCAACTTTATATCAGCATATTATTCCCGTCTTAATTTGTTCAAATTTGTGCAATCAAATCCAACCCCTAATAAGTACCGCAATACGGCAAACAATGTGGCGGGGCCAGCGAAACGTTTCGCTGGCCCCGAAATTATCCAAAATCAACTTTATATGAGTGTATTATTCTCGTCCTAATTTGTTCAAATTTTTGCAACCAAATCCTACCCCTAAAAACTACCCACAATACGGCAAACAATATGGTTGGACCAGCGAAACGTTTCGCTGGCCCCGACATTATCCAAAATCAACTTCATATCAGCGTATTATTCCCGTCTTAATTTGATCAAATTTCTGCAACCGAATCCAACCCCCAAAAACTACCCCCTATGTGGTCAACACTATGGCGGGGCCAGCGAAACGTTTCGCTGGCCCCGACATTATCCAAAATCAACTTTATATGAGTGTATTATTCTCGTCCCAATTTGTTCAAATTTTTGCAACCAAATCCTACCCCTAAAAACTACCCACAATACGGCAAACAATATGGTTGGACCAGCGAAACGTTTCGGTGGCCCCGACATTATCCAAAATCAACTTTATATCAGCGTATTATTCCCGTCTTAATTTGATCAAATTTCTGCAACCGAATCCAACCCCTAAAAACTATCCCCTATGCGGCAAACACTACGGCAGGGCCAGCGAAACGTCTCGCTGGCCCCGGCATTATCCAAAATCAACTTTATATGCGCGTATTATTTTCATCCTAATTTTTTCACATTTCTGCACCCACATACAACCCCTAAATACTACCCCTTTTGCGGCAAACATTATGGCGGGGCCAGGGAAACGTTTCTCTGGCACCGATATTGTCAAAAATTAACTTTATATGAGCGTATTATTTTCGTCTTAATTTGTTCAAATTTGTGCAACCGAATCCAACCCCTAAAAACTACCCCCTATGCGGCAAACACTATGGCGGGGCCAGCGAAACATCTCGCTGGCCCCGGCATTATCCAAAATCAACTTTATATGCGCGTATTATCTTCATCTTAATTTGTTCACATTTGTGCACCCAAATTCAACCCCTAAATACTACCCCTTTTGCGGCAAACATTATCGCGGGGCCAGGGAAACGTTTCGCTGGCACCGATATTGTCAAAAAATAACTTTATATGAGCGTATTATTTTCGTCTTAATTTGTTCAAATTTGTGCAACCAAATCCAATCCCTAAAAGCTACCCCGTATGCGGCAAACACTATGGCGGGGCCAGCGAAACGTTTGACTGACCCCGAAATTATCCAAAGTCATTTTTATATGAGCGTATTATTTCCGCCTTCATTTGTTCAAATTCGTGCAGCCAACTTCAACCCCTAAAAACTACCCCTTTCGCGGCAAACATTATGGCGGGGCCAGGGAAACGTTTCGCTGGCACCGATATTGTCAAAAATTAACTTTATATTAGCGTATTATTTTTGCCGTAATTTGTTCAAATTTGCGCAACCAACTCCAACACCTAAAACCTACCCCCAATAAGGCAAACAATATGACGGGACCAGCGACACGTTTCGCTGGCCCCACCATAGAGTTTGCCGTATAGGGGGTAGTTTTTAGGGGTTGATTTGGTTGCACAAATTTGAACAAATTGAGACGAAAATAATATGCTCATATAAAATTGATTTTGGATAATATCGGGGCCAGCGAAACGTTTCGCTGGTCCCGCCATATTGTTTGCCGCAAAGGGGGTAGTTTTAAGGGTTTGGATTTGGTTGCACAAATTTGAACAAATTAAGACGAAAAGAATACGCTCATATAAAGTTGATTTTGGATAATGTCGGGGCCAGCGAAACGTTTCGCTGGTCCCGCCATATTGTTTACCGTATTGGGGTAGTTTTTAGGGGTTGGATTTGATTGCAAAACTTTGAACAAATTAAGACAAAATAATACGCTCATATAAAGTTGATTTTGGATAATGTCGGGGCCAGCGAAACGTTTCGCTGGCCGCATCATATTGTTTGCCGTATAAGGGGTATTTTCTGGGGTTGGACTTGGTTGCACAAATTTGAGCAAATTAAGGCGAAAATAATACGCTCATATAGAGTTGATTTTGGATAATGTCGGGGCCAGCTAAACGTTTCGCTGGCCCCGCCATTCTGTTTGCCGCATAAGGGGTAGTTTTCAGGGGTTGGAGTTGGTTGCGCGAATTTGAACAAATTAAGACGAGAATAATACGCTCATATAAACTTGATTTTGCATAATGTCGGGTTCAGCGAAACGTTTCGCTGGTCCAACCATATTGTTTGCCGTATTGGGGGTCGTTTTTGGGGGTAGGATTTGGTTGCACAAATTTGAACAAATTAAGACGGAAATACTACGCTCATATAAAGTTGATTTTGGATAATGTCGGGGCCAGCGAAACGTTTCGCAGGCACTGCCAAAGTATTTGTTACATAGGTGGTGGTTTTCAGAGGTTGGACTTGGTTGCACAAGTCTGAACAAATCAAGACAAGAATAATACGCTCATATAAAGTTGATTTCAAATTATGTTGAGGCCATCAAGACGTTTCGCTGGCCCCACCAAACATTTTGCCGCATAGGGGGTAGTTTTTAGGGGTTGGATTTGGTTGCACAAATTTGAACAAATTAAGATGAAAATAATACGCTCATATAAAGTTGATTTTGGATGATGTCGGGGCCAGCGAAACGTTTCTCTGGCCCCGCAAAAGTATTTGTTACATAAGGGTAGTTTTTAGGGGCTGGAGTTTTTTGCACAAATCTGAACAAATAAAGACGGAAATAATACGCAGATATAAAGTTGATTTTTGACAATATCGGTGCCAGCGAAACGTTTCCCTGGCCCCGCCATAATGTTCGCCGCAAAAGGGGTAGTTTTTGGGGGTTGTATTTGGTTGCACAAATTTGAGCAAATTAAGATGAAAATAATACGCTCATATAAAATTGATTTTGGATAATGTCGGGGCCAGCGAAACGTTTCGCTGGCCCCGCCATAGTGTTTGCCGCATAGAGGGTAGTTTTTAAGGGTTTCATTTGATTGCACAAATTTGAACAAATGATGACGGAAATGATACGCACATATAAAGTTGATTTTTGACAATATCGGTGCCAGCGAAACGTTTCCCTGGCCCCGCCATATTGTTTGCCGCATTGGGGGTAGTTTTTAGGGGTTGTATTTGGTTGCAAAAATTTGAACAAATGAAGGCGGAAATATTACGCTCATATAAAGTGGATTTTTGACAATATCGGTGCCAGCGAAACGTTTCCCTGGCCCCGCGATAACGTTTGCCGCAAAAGGGGTAGTTTGTAGGGGTTGAAGTTGATTGCACAAATTTGAACAAATTAACACAAAAATAATACGCTTGTATAAAGTTAATTTCGGATAATGTCGAGGCCAGCGAAATGTTTCGCTGGCCCCGCCATAGTGTTGGCCGCATAGGGGGTAGTTTTTAGGGGTTGGTTTTGTTTGCACAAATTTGAACAAATTAAGAGGAAAATAATACGCTCATATAAATTTGATTTTGGATAATGTCGGGGTCAGCGATACGTTTCGCTGGCCCCGCCAGTGTTTTTTTGATTTATCTGGTACTTTCAGTGTTGCACAAATTCTAATTTTGGTTGAACAAATTTGAACAAATTCTGCACTAAATATTGGGCCCAGAAAAAGTTGAATATGCGTGGGTGGTGTGGCCAGCGAAATGGTCCTCATTTCAGGGTTATGGCTTGCTCTTGCTTTCTCTAGTTGGAACGACGCAGTGTCCAAATTGCTTCTGTTAGTTTTTCCCCAAACATCTGACCCATAGTTAGTCATGTCTTCTTGCACTACTTTTCTTGTACCGACGCAGTCTAGCAGTAAGAACATCAAGTCTCTGCCGCTGGGAGTCTATAATCTCATCCAATATTGCTGGTGTCAATGTGTCGATGTACCGAGGGTGGATGATTTCATTATTATTATTAGCATGAGAAACAGCAAAGGTGAAATAATATATGATACAGACGGGATACTAGACGCTTACAGAGACTCTTTTAAACAATGATTAGGAAGTGAAGATATAAGGCAACAGAACTGCGATATAGAACATAATGTATTAGAAAACCCAGTTGAAAAATTCTGTGTCACTGAGGTTAGATATACATATAATTGAGAACTTAAAAACGGCAAGGCTGCTGGAGTAGGCAGTGGTAGCGCTGACAATTATTATTATTTTTTTTTTTCAAACTTTTTTTCGGGTGAACCCGGTTTTTCGTCATAGCCACGGACTAAGTCAAGTGACTGATGAGATGAGGATGTAGTTTGCAGTTTGGCTTTGCCTCTGTTATCCTTACACAGCGGCCGTGAGTGTTGAAGGTGACACCAGTCGCCTCTGGATGCTTTCTTAGAGCTACCATGGGATGCTTTCTTAGAGCTACTAATTATTATTATTATTGAGTGAAGAGAATCGATTGAGAGTTGGTCAGAATCGAAGAGAATCGAAGAGAATCGAAGAGAATCGAAGAGAATCG
>CAKNXH010071133.1:0-10375 GCA_932178445.1 Andricus quercusramuli | reverse complement strand
ATACATTTTTCAGTTAGATTTAAATAATAAATCTCGGCAAATAAAACTCAAATTCTAATAAAATGAGACTAATTCATTAAAAATTGACAACGGAATGAAATAATCAAAGAGAAACAATCAGAGTTTAGAAAATAATAGCCGACCTTACACAATATTAAGAAACATGATGCCAAGACGAAAGGAAAACTGGCACCCACCTGATTTCAATCCTCGTTCGAAGATTCGAAGTACTCTTTAAATTGTCCAATCTCTTTAAATGGTTCAATCTCTTTAAATGGTTCAATGGTTCAAATGGAGTCTCATACTGCGGACTCTATGGTACATGCTCAGTATGTGTGGTATGCAGTAAAGCAACAGCTGACGTTGTTAGGTAAAGATAAAGGCATAACAAATGTCCCAGTGATGGAGAGTCTCACTGAATTTTCGGAGTTTGGAGTTCGCAGTTGATTGATCAACTGTATAACATCGTAGAATCCAGCAGATTCTTCTTTTTAGTCCAACGACATAGCACTTGACAATCACGCAAATCACAGCACCTAACGTCCTAGACCTAACCTTACAAAATTCTAATACCTTAATCAAGGATCGACCAGGATTCATATTATTTTCATAAAAAGAAATGCTTTGAAGTTAATCCTGAAGGGTTAATAAAATTTGTTCTTAAAACTACCTTATGTACTAAATGTGAGATTCCCGTGCAACATCAGTCGAGTTGATCAGTGTGAGTATTTTTTTTATATGTTAAAAAAAATAATCACGTCACAATCGCGAAAATCATTATTCTTCGGGATGAATGATACAGTTGATGAATTTCAAGACGAATAATTTCCCTTTCAATATATTTGGTAATTATTAAAACAATTTTCATTCGTTTAGGCAATCTCTCTCCTGTATATCATAAAAAGTTATTATTTTCTAGCATTAATGAAACGTTTGACGAAGATTAGAAGTAATATTTCTTATTTGAGATATTCGGCAATAGTTTAAACAATTTTCATTCGGTTAAACATTTTTTCATCCCGTACATCGTAAAAAGCTATTATTTTCTGTAATTAATTTCACAGGTACAGAGTGGTAAAAGTAATATTTTTTGTAAAAGACTGTTTGCAATTATTTAAACAATACTTACCACTTTCTCCCTTTCATAGAAAAGATGGAGTCAATTCAAGTTTTTTCGAATCTCTTATACACTATGTCGCGTATTAACCAGTAATTTTTTTTTATCAATGAAATTCATCAAACTGTCTTTCACAATAAATATCACTCTTAACATTCATTAACTTTTCAAGATTAGCACACTAAAGAAAACAGGTAGTAGCTCCAACTACAGTGAACCCGGAGATATGATCGATTTTGGGGCTGAACTTGGACCTAAGTCCCCGGAGTTATGTTCACTCCGAACGTAAACAATGAGGGGCGTATGAAGCGTTTCCGGTGGATTTCACTGCGCGGTAAAAAATATCTTAAAATTTTTTTTTCTAAAAAAAGGGAGACAAGGCTGCACTGAGAAAAATGGATTATACCAACTGGATAATACAATTAAAGAATAAGACACCGAATAGAAATGTATATTAGCGCATATAATCTATAATATTTTTCTAATATATTGAGATGTTACCAAATATAATCTGTAGATGTTACATTTTTATAATCTTCCGTCCTTAAATTGTAACATCTCAGATTTGAAAAAATCCAGGCGTCTGTGTAGTCTCAGATGGTACGTCGCATCGGGGCGCGTGTCATTTGCATCCGTTCGCATTGAAACAAGTAATAATTAAATTATAAAATGATTATTACTGATAAATCACACGTGATTTAGATTTTGAAAATGGGTGAGCTTATATTTCTTTTCATTGCACATCACTGCCACTTGTACAAGTACAGAAACTTAGCTTTCTTTACTTTCGTTTTTGTAGTCTTATGATAGCAACTTTCCTGCTTATTGTGTGTTTAAAAAATTGAAATTTATTCTCAGTTCTACTTCTAAGCTCGTCTATCGAAATTTTGTATAGGTTTATGAATACGTTTGCAAAAATTATTACATATATTTGAGGTTATCTAATAGACTGGGATTCTAATATGGATATTAGATTTTAAAATCTAGGATTATATATTTTATTATCTCAGGTTATAAAGTTTAATAATCCAAGATATTATCATATAATATCTATTTCTTAATATCTATAGATTGTAGTTCTAATGATCTGGATCGCTGTCCCATATCTAATAGTCCAAGATTAAATACGGTAACATATTTTTTATAACTCGGTATAATCCATTTTTCTCAGTGTAGAGTAAATATTTAATGTAAATGAGGGAAAGTTTGCTGTTATATGTTAAAATGAATGTTTTTCCTACTCACGTACTTTGAACGTTTGCGGGCCGTTGAACATCTCGTTTAGAAGGAGAGCTTTCTCTTGAATGATCGGTCCAGATATTCTGTCGCTTGCTGGATTAAATCATCCGAAGTCAACGGCATCCAGAAACACATTACTTTTTTGTAACAAAACATCTCACGTTAACACTTCATGTGGGAAAGCACGCGCTTCTGCGTAATCGTATAATGTGCATAACGCAGTTTCATAACCAGACATATGAAGAAGTTATTTAACAGAAAATTACTTACTTTCATTAATAATAAATCAACTGTCCACAAAAAACACAGTTCTTAAAATTCTCACGTCAACACTTGACAGTTTGAGGTTGGCACTCCCGATGCCTGAAGTCGATCAGACTTCTCATTCCACCGTGTGAGATAGACAGAGACGATCCGATTGTGATCCAATGACAGGTATTTTTAGTTTTGAAACTATCATATTCTCTCTCCCTTTCTCTCTCTCTCTCTCTCTCTCTCTCTCAGAAGAGGCATTTGATAGACAGAAAGAGAGAGAGAGAGAGCTCTTTCTGTCTATCCAATACCTCTTCTTCTTCTTTATTTTCCTTGCCGAATCATAGAGCCTTTTGACGAGAGCCAACGACAGCGCCACCACGAGCAAAAATGTCACAACGGTTTTCAACGCGCAAAATTGGCAAAACAGAAAATCACGGGAAAAAACGTCAAAAAAATATTTGACGCGCGAAAATGTCCAAAACAAAACTCACGTGCAAAGCGTCAAATAGATTTTCAACCCGGGAAGTTGATCTTTAACAATTTTACAAATAAATTCACGGGATGATCCGTCACGGCACAACTTTCGATCATCACAATTTTCGTATTATTACTTTGAGTTCTTTCTAATTTGATGTTAATAATTTTCAAACAAATTCTCAGACAATCGAGTAAAACTACACTTTGCATAATAAGAAATGTCAATCTTTCTTCATGATTTCCCACCGTCATTTTTCATAGGTGTAATTAGAAATCGTTGCAATTTCAAAAATTCAACCGTTAAGAAAAAACTTATCGCTCAAAACAAAGAAAAATTTTAGTCCAGATTACCAATAAGGAAAAATCATTAAAACTTGATGATTTTATATTACTACTTTTGTTAGTAATAATAATATTGTTTGACTTTCATAATCACAGAAAAAACTAAGAGTAATCTTTACCCTGAATCGTGAGTAAAGATTACTAACAACAAAAATTATCCCATGTGGGTAAACTTTCCCTGACGTCTCGGTATTTTTCTGCTTTTACCCACGTTTTTAAGGAACTTTTGACAGCTCTAATGATTCGGTAAGTCAGCCTCTATGAAGCCGCACTTATCCGATTAGCCTGTTACACCAACCATAAGCTAACTTCACTCCAGCGATCAAAGCTAGTGGCTTCCAAATTTCAAGACGGTGGTGACAAGTCGTATGAGAACAAAAGACAGTTTCTGCCCATCGAGGGTAATATTTGTGTTTTACCAATACGAACAGGTAGAAATACGAAGTTACCTGCTACACTATTTACCCGAAGTTTTTTCTGTGATATCACCATTTGTCCATTCTTGTAGAGAAAATACTTTTTTTACATTTTCATTCAATGAGAAGGTATTGGTTCTATGTCAAATTTGACATAGTCGATTCTCATCAAATCTCCACGTTTTGAGACCCCATGAGTCAGAAAAAATGTTTTTTACGAAGGTGTCTGTCTGTCTGCAGTCTGTAGACACGATAAATTTCGAAAGACTGATCAGATTGGATTGAGCATCGGCACACGTTTTTAAGGCGTAAAAAGAAAGAAGTAAAAAGAAAGAGAAGCCATTTTTGACCAATGGTTCTGGTTTGAGTCATCGAAAATATTAAAAGAAAAAAATGCAATTTTCCACCAAAACTATACGTGATATGAACAAAATTTCAGAGAGTAAAATTGTTTATTTAAAAAAGATGAACAATTTTTGTTGGAACCATTTTTTGATTAGTTACATATTTTCTGTTTTAATCGTGAAAAATGCTATTAAAAATAAAAAAAATCCATTTTTCGGCAAAACTATACAAGATACGAAAAAATGTTCAGAAGCTAAATTGTATGCATTAAAAAGATAAACAAATTTTCTAGATACCATTTTTTGTTCAGTTACATATTTTTCGTTTTATTCATAAAAAATGCTATTGAAAAAAAAATTCCATTTTTCGGCAAAACTATACAAGATACGAAAAAATATTAATAAGCAACATTTTTTATATTCTGCTAATACTATTTTTTGATAAGTTACATATTTTTCGTTTTATATGTGAAAAATACTATTAAAAATAAAGCATTCCATTTTTCGGAAAACGTATATACAAGATAAGAAAAAAATGTTCATAAGCAAGATTGGTCATATAAAAAAAAATGAACAAAATCGGTTCATACTATTTTTTTTAAAAATATAGTTGTCTATGAATAAAACAAACACTGTTTGACCTGAAATGGAATTTTCGATTGTTTGGTAGCATTTTCAGTAAGTTAAACCAAAACTTTTTCTTAAGCAATTAGACGTTTTTCTTTGGACTTTGATCAAGTGTAATGAGTAAATAAGCTCCCTTTTCAATCTAAAAACCGAAAAATGTCGAGCGCGAAGCGCGAGGCAAGAAGTATCCGAGCGCGTGCCGCGAGGTAAATATATTATCGAGCGTGAAGCGCGAGACACAACAACCGCGCACCCTAGACGCGCTCAAATTTGCAAGCAAACTTGCGAACGACAAACGAAATGTACTATTGACAAAGATCTTGCTTCAGACAGCAGTTTGTCATACAAGAAATTCTGTCAAGTGTTTCATAGCGACATTTTAGAGAGATTAGAATCATTCATTTCCATTTCAATATAATAGATATAAATGATGTAATTTCATCACTTCATAAATGTTAGATAATAGAACTCTTCTCTTATAACTTCATAAGGAATATTAGTAGAGAAATTTCATTTACCATTATTGTTCTTGTATCATATTTGTTGTTTTGTATTTTACAAATTAATTATATTTTTTTAAAAGCCTTAAGTTTCAAAAACCGAATATTTTGAGCCAGTTGATTTTTTCTTTGTGCACGCGTCGACCTTTCGATTGACGATTAGTTGTTAAAACTCCTGTGATGGAACAAAGTCTGTGGTTTGCATTTTAGTGACCTCAAATTCTAATGGTTTCCATTTTTTTTTAATTTTAGTTCTGCCAGCGAATATTTAATTTTATCAATGTCTTATTAGTATCTTATGCAACAAAAATGAAGAGTATGAATCGATGATTATTTTATAAGGATTAAGGGTGTGCGAGTTCAAGACTTTCCGGTTTTGGATCGGGTTCCGGTTTTTTTCATATATAGCAGGGAAACCCAAAAGTTTCGAGTACCAGAAAAAATCGGGTCACCGGAAAATTATCCAGTCATTTGAAGTTATCGGTTCTCATTTCTCATAAATGTTCCAATCTTTAAATGAAATAAAACACAATTTTTTCAATTTTCGATACTTTTAAAGGGAGATATAATTGATCTT
Source organism: Andricus quercusramuli (assembly GCA_932178445.1). Classification (NCBI taxonomy): domain Eukaryota; kingdom Metazoa; phylum Arthropoda; class Insecta; order Hymenoptera; family Cynipidae; genus Andricus; species Andricus quercusramuli. The sequence goes on along the minus strand of CAKNXH010071133.1, from coordinate 4,481 downwards.
GAGAAGTATTTTTATTTTTACCAGTAACTCGATTTCACAAAAATACAATTTTTAGTTAAGACAATCAATTTAAAAAAAAAAAAAATGAATCCTCAATAAAATCAATAGATGAATTTTCTGTCAACAAAAAAAAACGAATTTTCAACTAAATAGTTTTTTTTTCAATGAGAGAAATTAATGCTTAACCAAAAATAGAATGGTTAAATTTTTTACTAAAAAGATAATTTTCCAATGAAAAAGATTACCTTTCTATCAAAAAAGGTAAATTGTCCACAAAAAATTGAATATATAAAGTGAATTTTCAACTACAAATAATAAATTTTCAACTGATTACATAAATTTGAAACTAAAAAGTTAAAATTTCTACCAAAAGTAAAATAGGATAATACTCAGTTAGTAAATTTTTTTCGAAGGAATTTCAACCTAAGATTTTAGGCATTTCTTATTATACAAAGTGTAGTTTTACTCGATTTTCTGAGAATTTTTTTGAAAATTATTAACATAGAATTGGAAAGAACTCAAAGTAATAATACGAAAATTGTGACGATCGAAAGTTGTGCCGTGACGGATCAACCCGTGAATTTATTTGTAAAATTGTTAAAGATCAATTTGGCGCCTTGAAAATCTATTTGACGTTTTTGCACGTGAGTTCTGTTTAGACATTTTTGCGCGTCAAATATTTTTCTGACGTTTATGCCCGTGATTTTCTGTTTTGTAAATTTTGCGCGTTGAAAACCTTTATGGCATTTTCGCCTGTGAGTTTTTTAACATTTTTACGCGTGGAATATTTTTCTGGAAATTTTGATCGTAGCAAAACTATGGGACGTTTTAGCTCCCGGCGTGTCAAATATCCATAAGCAAACACTGCAGATGGGAATGAATCATGAGTTTGGTGTCTCTATTTGAAAGTTTTGTAATTGCAGATCGAAAAGGAATCTATTTTATCATGAATAATTCGATGCAAAATGAGCATAAAAAAGATTCACAATTAAAAACAGACTTCCAAAACTACACTGTTAAAAATGTTTGGAATTCTCCAACACTTCTACAATACAAGTGTAAGGCGAAATTGCAAACACGGTATTGGAAAGCCGAAATTGCAATACATGTATTGTATGTGTCGTAAATCGTGAAGTCACCGTCGAGAATTCCAATACATGTATTGTAGCGTTTATAAGTCGAAAATTGTGCGCATGCGCCACATCCGACCCATGTATCGCTGCATGATCCGTTGCATTTGAAAACTACAACATTATGTATTGTAGCGTTACCCTAGATATCGGAAATAAACTTCCAATACATTTAGTGGAAGTTTTGTGCGGAAATTTTCAACAGTGTACCTCACTTTACAACTCATTAGAGACAAAAATAACCAAAGAAAAAAGAAGAAGAAAAAGGAAAAAAGTCAACCAAAACAAACGTCTCACTTTTTCCTTCCTTGGTCCTTTTTATACCACTAGGAAAACAACATGTTTCGGGCCAACTTTGACCCCCTCGTCAGCGAGTATTTATAAGAAAACAGTGAGTTCTGAATAATAGATTATAATGCTTATTAAAAATCAGACATAATACCTGTAGTTGAGAAGAGAATTTCTATTATTATTACTATTATTTATTATTATTTTATATGACTATTATTAATATTACTATTATTAATATATATATATATATATATATAGGGTGTTTTTTTTAACTTGAGACAACGAAATATCTCAAAAAACACGCATCCTACGGAAAAAATGTCTGGAATAAAAACTTTTTATTTTCGAGGGGGAAAAAAGATTTGTTAAAATTTACCCTAACCCCCACCCCCACAGGAGGCAGGGGTGAGGGTAACTTTGTAATTTTAAATGGCAACCCCAATTTTTTATCACAGATTCAGATTCTCCCTTACGAAATACGTAAGTTTTATTCGGAAAATTTGTTTCGATTCCCGATAGATGGCGCTGCACTTGCGAAAAATGAAATTGTTGACACTACTTTTAGCTTTACCCAGGAATAACGACGCGGACGTAGTAGTTGTCTATTTCCTTCGGGGTGCTTAATTTCGGTGAGTTCCCTTGCCTCTCACCATCCATCGGGGTGCTTGATTTCAGTGAGTCCCCTTGCCTCTCACCACAGTGATGCTTGATTTCGATTAATTATTTTACAATAAGTGCTCAAAATGGTGTCCTCGCACTTCGATCCACTTGTTAATCCGAGCTTTGAAAGATTCCACACAACTGCGAATTGTGTCTGGTGATATTTGTGCACAAGCAGACCTGATTCGCTCGATCATGTTATCACGAGTTGTGGGCACTTCTTGATACACGCGATTCTTTAGATAACCCCACAAATAGAAATCTGGCGCCGTAAGATCTGGCGATCTGGCAGGCCAATTTACTGGACCTCCTCTACCGATCCATCGTCCATTGAATTCGCGATTGAGTACTTCCCTCGCGATTTCCGCATAATGTGCTGGACAACCGTCATGTTGAAACCACATGTTGTGTCGCACTTCCAAGCTTAGATCTTCCAGCAATATTGGAAGTTGATTTTCTAAAAAGTTACTATATTTTTCACCGTTCAAATTTCCATCAATAAAATACGGACCGATAAGTTGTTCTCCAATTATTCCACACCAAACGTTCACGGACCGTGGACGATGATGCTCAACTTCACGCAACCAATGTGGATGTTCTACACTCCAATAATGCATGTTGTGCCGATTAACGTTACCATGGTTTGTGAAAGACGACTCGTCTGTGAAGAGTACTAGAAAAAAGAAATTCGGGTTTCCTTGTATCTGCTGAACCGCCCATTGACAAAATGTCACTCGGTTCTGAAAATCATTACCATGAAGTTCTTGATGCAGTGAAATATGATACGGATGATAATTATTACGTTATAATACCTTCCAAACACTAGATAAAGACATTCCGGAATCGCGGCTTAGTGGTCGTGTACTAACATGAGGGTCATGAGTGACTGCAGCTAAAATTGCAATTTCATTATCAACTCCAGTAACTGTTACTTGACGCTTCCTTTTTCTCGGTTGTACACTTCCGTCAGTGATGAAGTTTCTGACAACCCGGTAAAAAGAAGCGCATGAAGGAACACTTTCTCGAAAGCGTTGAGCATAAAGCGTGAGAGCATCATTGATATTCCTGCCACTTTCTCCATAAATGAGAATCATTTCAATCTTCTGTTGCTGAGATAGAATTTCCATTGTAAAAGTAATGAAGTAAGGTAATGAGGAAATACAACGACACCCAAACCAACTCAAACGAACGTGACCAACAACAATAACCAAACGAAAGCAACCAACACACCCAAATCAAATGAACACAATCAACCTTCCTAATGTAGGAGTGGGGGTGGGGTAAATTTTAACAAATCTTTTTTCCCCCTCGGAAATAAAAAGTTTTTATTCTGAACATTTTTTCCGTAGGATGCGTATTTTTTGAGATATTTCGTTGTCTCAAGTTAAAAAGAACACCCTGTATAATTAAAAAAAAAAAGAGTTAAACAACCACCGTAGGGTCCTACTAAGAGCAACCGCCATCTAAAAAATGTCAATAGCCCCCAGTAGAACCGCGGTGAATCATACCTATGGCCACGTCTCACAACCGTGAGAAGGGTGGTCACAGGGCACGATGAAATCACAACGACAGGCCGGCGAAGTCCTCGTGTGTCTTGAGGACACGAAGCGACCCAAGGATGACAGCTTTCTGCATCCATCTCGCAAGTGTCTTGGCATATTTTTGGCACGCGGGTATGGCTTTAAGGTTACGAACCAGTTATAATTTCGCACCTCCGAGAGCACCTATCACAAGGAAAATTACTCGTACGAAATATTTTGATTACAGTCGTTGCAGCTCTCTTTTAAGGCCTTGATACCTCTCCTCTTTTTCTTTCTCCTTTGCAGTGATCTTGTATTCGGACGGAGTTGTATCCCTTGGAGCCTTCGGCAGGGCAGGTTCGCGACCAACACCATAAGGGCGACAAAGGTGGTAATAAAGTACTCTTAGGGCCGCATTATGTATATAGATAAACGTTGTTCCTGCATGACTTCGGCTTTTAGACGTGAAGCATCTAGATGGAGTAAAGCACTTTCCTCACTGCGTATGTTAAAATTCAGGCCAAGGGTCTCGGCCGCTTGCTCCGCGGCTTTGTAAAGGAACGCTCCTTCGCCAATCATCTCGTGATTTCTGACCATCTTTAGGAGCGGATCTCTGCCGTTAGCAACGATGTAAGCTGTACTCAGAACAATTCGGTTATGAAGACACTGGAGATTCAGAAGTCCGCGTCCGCCTGGACGGCGTGAAATGTATAATCGCGGAACTGACGAATTGATATGCAAGCTTTCATGCATCTGCATGTTCTTACGAGTGGTGACATCAAGGTCCTTAAGCTCGTGCTTCGTCCATTGAACCATCCCAAACGAGTAGGGTAGACCGGAATGGCAAGCATGTTAGTCGCAGATACCTTGTTCAACGCCG
>CAKNXH010071123.1:10983-23821 GCA_932178445.1 Andricus quercusramuli | reverse complement strand
GTAAGAGGGTAGTTTTTTATTTTTTACATTTTTATTGAATTGGAAGGAAAGAAATTTTTGATTTGAATTGTTTTTTTTTTTTTAATTGGAAGAGTCCGATTTATTTATTTTAATTTTAATTGTGTGTACGGTATTTTCAACATTCAGATGAATTTTCAAACAAAATTATTGAATTGTCACCCAAAAAACATTTTTCAGTCATGAAAGAAAGAAAGAAAATTTCACGCAAATTATAATTTGAAGGGAAAATATTTTTAATACAAAATAAAAATATCTAATAACTATTTAGTTTTTAAGTTTCTTTGTTTATTTCCTTTAAAGTTATATAAACATAATTTTCCTTGGTGTCTTTAGGAATTTAAAAAGATTTTTGAATATTTCAGATATTTTGAAAAAGTATCTAGACTAAGAATTTTGTTTATTTTACAGGATTTTAGGAAAAATTTCAGTTTGAAAGATATTTAGGACTTTTTGAAGCTCGGACAAAATGTAACAATAGTTTTAAAATTTTTCAAAGTTTTAAAATATTTTTAAACGAACTATTTCTTAAAATATCTTGAAATCTTCCGAATCCGTTTTTGATCATTTTTCAAATCCTTCGCAAATTTTTTAAAATCTTTTTTTAATATTCCCTTGAAATTATTTTTTTTTTGAATAAGAAACACTTTAAATATTCTCAGTAATCTTCGAAAAAATTAGTATCTTGGAACTTTTCAAAATTTTGAAAAAACTTCAAAATTGTATTAATATATCTTCAAACATCCACATTTTATTTTAAGTTTTTTGAAATCTTTTCAAATAAATTTTTTTATTTTAAATTTTGTAAATATTCTAAAATGATTAGAATTTTTTCTAAAACTTTGAAAAAATTCTACAAAATTAAAAAAAAATCAGAAAATCTTCCAGATTCTTTTTTGACAATTTTGGAAATCTTTTGAAATGTTTAAAAATCTTTTTAAATATTGTCTTAAAATAAATTTTCTAAAATAAAAAATTATTTAAGATTTCCCCAGAAATTGAAAAAAATTGTACCCTCTTGAAACTTTTTAGAATTTTTAGAAAGCTTCTAAGATTTTTGTTCAACATCTTGAAAAATCTACATTTTTTCTAGATGGTTGAAATTATTTTAAGTTTAAAATATTTTTTTATATTTTAAAAACTTTCGAAATTTTCTGTAATGTTTCAAAATCTTGTTAAATTTCCATATTTCAAATTATTTTCAAACTTTTTTAAAAACTTTTAAATATCTTTTAAAATTCTTTAAGTTTTTTCTAAAATTTTTTGATGGAGCAAAACTGAAAAATTTTGCTTCAAAATCTTCGACATTCTTTTCAGAAATTTTAGAAAATCATTTGAAATGTTTTAAAATCTTTTTACATATTTTCTCAAAAATAATTTATCAAAATAAAAGAGCAATTAAAATTTCCCCTTAAATCTTAAGAAACAATGCAAATATTTTATTTCAAAATCTTGAAAAATCTACATTTCATTGAAAATTTCTGGAAAATCTTTTCAAATTTCATGTCATTTTTTAATCTTTTCAAAACTTCTAAAACTTTGAAATATCTTTTGAAATAATTCAAAAGTTTTTTATATATTTCTTAAAATCCTGCAAAAATAAAAAATAAACTGTTTTCAAATCTTTCAAATTCTTTTTTGATATATTTTTATATCTGTAAAGCATAAGACTAATGTTTTAAAATAAAACCGTGAATAAAATCTAAATCATTTTGAATTTTCCCAAAAATTTCATTGTCGGCACCGTTATTTTTTTCACATAATTCTAAGTTTTTTTCAATAATTTTTTTTTCTTCATCTTTTTAAATGTGTGAAAAAGTTTAAAAGTTATAGTGTGATAGCAAAATATTAAGAACATATTTATTTATCAATATTAAAAAACATTTGAAATTAAATTATTTTATTAATACTGTTTAGAAATATTCAGAAATGCATTATATCAAATAAACTAACTTGAAAATTTTAATTTAGTAAATTGATGGTGCAGAACATTTTTAATCATTACTAATACATGGATACAAATTGCCTCATTTAATATATGAATAGAATCCCTTTGTAATTTTTAAAACAGTTGAACAAAAAGCGAGACAAAAAATTAAGAACATAATTTTTGCCTCTATTATTAAAGAATCATTTACATATTAAATTTTCTCCTTAAAAAATGAATTTTTAGATTTAAAATTCCCGATTCGGGAATAAGATTTAAAAAATTCCAGAAAAGTAAAAAGAATATTAGATAGGATTATTATCAGTTTTGATCGCTTATTTGTTTCCGTTTTTTTTATTTAGATTAACCATTGGCCGATTTAACCGTTTTTTTTTTCGATTGGCATTTGTTAAACGATTAATTGGTTAAAGTATCACTATAAAACACTAATAATTTGTATTCTCATATTTTGTTTATTCCTTTGTTATGTCATATTATTTTAGTTTGATCAAAATTTTTAAAAGGTTAAAATAGAATTTAAAAAAAATCTGACTAAAAATTCTTTTTTCTTTAATCCATTAGAGATTAGATTTTAGATTAAATTCCTAAACTTGGGAATTCCTTCGAGGTTCCTAAATCCTTTATAAGCTGTCTTCTTTCATCCTTCTTGCGACACTTGCATATCCAGATGAACTCAAGATCATAACAGACCGAGAATACCTGATTCAGACCCTGACTGAAGTCTCGTCAGGAACGTACATTTCAATTTCGGATTTAAAATTTAAATAAGCTGCACCGAAAATCTGATCTGATCTGACCCCAAAAAAATATTTATACTTTTATGAATAATTTCCTGAACATTCCATTATGACTTGCTTATGACATGATAAATAAGTCTTAAGTCTCCGTCAAATGAACAACTTCCTGCTTTAATATCTCAAGAAAATGGACCACATTTAAAATATGAGAAAGTGTTCGGCCAGTCAAAGACTTGCCCCGACTTTTCGGAGTCGAGAAAATTTATTTTATAGATTTATAAGAAGATACTAAAATGGTCAGGTAGGGTAGGGCACAGGCTTACAGAAAAAAAAGGTTCTGAGGACCCTGAGTCCTAAGGGTGGTCAACAAGGAGATGACGATACTCAACGTGGAAACTGAGTGAGTTCAACCTGAGCGGGCTACCTGAGCAAGTACGATGGAACTATAGATTTAGAATTTTAGATTTAGATTTTAGAAAATATAAACACGAACTATAGAATAGATTGGTACCCTTAGCACTAACCAGTAACCAGGGCTGTCTTCAGATTCTTCAGAACCAAAAAAAGAGGAAAATTTCCAAATTTTGTAATAAAAAAGATTATTAAGATTAGAAAATGTTATTATTTTATTTTAAACATAAACGTGAAGGAAATATATTTTAAATAATTTAATGGTACTATTGATAATTGAATGTTAATAATTAAATGTTGAATGAAGCTTTCATTTTGTTTGCTATTTAAGAAAGTCTGTAAACTTCAGGTTTATGAGAAATGTAAGGTTATCTAAATAATATATATTCAATAATAATAATCAATGTATTTTTCAAGATTTTAAAAATGAAGAAGGTTTTTCAAGAATTTTGAAAGGATTCACAATAGTAAAAAAAAAATGTCTTAAAATTCCTGGGAAAATTTAAACTGATTTTTTATTTTTAAAATAAATTTTAAGGGATAATTGACAAATAATTCAAAATACTTTAAATTACTTTCTAAAATTTCGAAAAAGAATTGAAAAGATTTCCAAGCAAAATCTTTCTATTAGCAAGATTGCAAAATTCTATACAAAATTTGAAAATAATTTGTTTTTTTTCAAGTTTCACGGTGATAAAAAATATTTCTCATAATTCATGGGATATTTAAACTGACTTTTTATTTCGAAAAATAATTTTAAAGGTAATATTTAAAAAAAAAATTAATTTCAAAAAATTTCCAAAATTGTCAAAACAGAATCTGGAAGATTTGAAGGCAAGTTATTTAATTTTTCAGAATTTCAAGAACAATTTTGGATGAATTCGAATAATTTTAATATATATATTTAGAAGGTTTTAAAGTTTTGAAAATGGTTGAAAAATATTATCATAATTTCAATATATATGTATATCTACAAATTTCGAAAATATCTGGAAAATTTGAGGGCAATTTTTTTAATTTTGAAAAATTTTAGGGATAGTTCGAGTCAGTTTAAAAAACTTCAAAATTTCTAAAAGTCCTAAATATCTTTCAAACTGACTAAAAATAAATAATATACTTTTTCGACATATCTGAAAGTTTCAATAAAAATTTTGAATTTTCTTGAGAATCTTAAGAAAATTATATATTTATTTAACTTTACAAACAAATTAACAAATAAACTTGAAAAATAAATGTTTATCCGAACTTTTTATTTTCTATTCTAAATTGTTTGTCCCCTAAAATAATACTTTTTGTGACATTTTTTTTCTTTCATTACTGAAAAATCTTTTTTGATCAAAAATTGAACTATTTGGTTGAAAATTCGTCATTTTGGTTTGAAAATTAATCTGTTTTTGTTGCGGATTCCACTATTTTGATTAAAATTTGTGTTCTCCGGTTAAAAATGCAACTAATTGAAAATTGGTCTAGGTTTCAACTAATTTATTGAAAATTCATTAAAAAAATACCATTTTTTCTGTTACAATTTTTTTTTTTTATTATTGACAATGTTACTATTTCGTTAAAAAATCGTCTTTTTGGCAGAAAATTCTTCTATTTCGTTCAAAATTCATATATTTTCGTGCTAAAAAATTGTACTGTTTTGTAGAAAATTTGTCTCTTTTTTGATAAACGTAATCTTTTATGGCTAAAAACGCAACTGGTAAATTTTTTTTTTTTTGCTAAAAAAAGCCTACAAAATTATATTTTTTCAAATAAAAATATTTGCTAATTGTATTTTAAAGAAATAAATAATATTTATTGAAAAAACTTATTTTATGTTTAAATTCGGAAATTTTGTAGTTCGGATATTTTATAATTCGGCAATTTTCTGTCGGAAATTTCCCAGTTCGGTAATATTATAAACTGTTCGGTCATTTTATTATTCGGGAATTTTATTATTTGTGAATTTTATAATTAGGGAATTTTATTATTCGCAAATTGTTATATTCGGGAATTTTACAGTGTTCACTGTAAAGCATTTACTTTTCGAGTAGAAATTTCCACTGTTTTCAGTTCAAGTTTAATCTTTTCGTTTTGAAAATTCGATCATTTGGTTAAAAATTCATCTTTGTTCGTAGCGAATTCTAGCATTTGATTAATAATTCAACTGTTTTGCTGGAAATTTAATTATTTTGTTAAAAATTCGTCTCTTTGGCAGAAAATTAATATTTGCGGGTTGAAAGTTTAATTGTTTTGTAGAAAATTTGTCTTTTTGGTTGAAAATTGGTCTTTTTTGGTTAAAAGTTCAATTAGTTTGTTAAAAAATAATTTCTTCGTTACAGATTCAAGATTTCATTTGAAAATTCATCTCTCGGAGAAAATTTGGACTATCTTATTGAAAACTCTATTTTTTTAAAATTATTATTTTTTTTTTAATTCAAGTTTTCCGTTTTTGTTTTAAACCTAATTGTTGTTAGTTGATAATTCATATATTTGATTGAAAATTCGTCTTTTAAACAATTAACAAATGAACAAATAAATTAATAATAAAATAAATTAAACAAATGATAATTTCATCATTTAAATTAAGTTATGAATCTTTCACTAGAATAATTGATTTTTTGACCAAAAAGATGAATTTTCAACCAAGAAGACCAATTTCTACTAAAAAAAATACGAATTTTCAACTAAAAAATACCATTTTTCAACCAAAAATTGAATAATTAAATTTTTAGTCAAAAAATGAATGTTCAACCAAAGGGATACATTTTTAACTAAAATTATGGATTGGTCAACTGTAATGATAGTTACATTTTCAGCTAAAAAAATAATTGTCAACCGAAAACCATCCAAAGAAAAAACAAGTTTTCAATGAAGCAGCTCATTTTTCAACCAAAGAAATTAATTTTCAATCAAAACGACTGATCTTAAAAAAATGTAACAAAAGAGTTTAACTTTCAACTAAGTAATTTTATTTCCATTACCTAAAAGATTTTAAACAAAAAGTTTCCACCAAAATTATGAATCTTCAAAAAAAAAATGTAGGTTTAAGAAAGTAGTTCAACTTTTAACAAAATAATTGCATTTTTCTGACTAAAAAAGATGAATTGTTAACGAAACATGAAATAGTCGATACAATAACCAAAAAAAGATTTTAATTTAATATAAAAAACAGTAGAATTCATTTAAATGATGATTTTTCAACAAAATAGGTTATTTTTCAACCAAATTGTTGAGTTCTTAAGCCAAAAAGACCAATTTTTACAAAGCAGTTGAATTTTCGACCAGTAAACATGGATTTTTGACAAAAAAGTGATCTGTCAACCAAATAGTTGAATTTTCTACCAAAACAAGGGAATAAGCTTCAACCGAAAAAGACGAATTTTCAACAAAATAAGTACATTTCTAACCAAAAAGATGAATTTTCAGATAAAATGATATATTTTAAAACAAAAGTGTGATTTCAATCAAGAAGATTAATTCTCTACCAAAAAAGAATTCTTAACTAAAATTTCAACAAAAAAGATTAAAATTTTAATTTAAAAACTAGCAATTTTAACTAAATTTCGATTTTTATCAGGATTCAAAATAATTGAATTGATAGCCTTTTCATACATTTCACATATGAAATAATAATTATTTTATTGGTTTTCCCTAATTTTCCCGGCTCTAAAGTGTCAAATTTACTGAAAAATGTGCATTTTTACATTTCACAAGTTGTTAAATAATACGATTAATGAATTCATTCATTTCGTTATTTCGGGCAAAAAATGTAACCAAAAGTAACCTCTTCATAAAATAAGTAACTTTTTAGTAACCGCGGGTTAAAAAAGTAACTAAGTTACGAAAAAGTAACCCGTTCCGAGCCCTGAAATACTGGAAAAAATGCCCTGGAAATTCCAGGTTTAATTTTAGTTTTAATTTTTAGTTGCAGTTTAAAAACTTAATTTTCAGCCAAACTGATAAGGTTTCAACTAAAATTATGAATCTTCAACTTGAATATTTGAATTTTCAACCAAAAAGATGACTTTTTAAACAAAGTATTTTGAATTTTGAAGAAAATAAATAAACTGTCAACCAAAATAATTTATTCTGAACCAAAAATATTAACAATATAAATATAAACATTCGATTATTAAGTATAATATTTAATAGAATTAAATAATAAGTAATAAGTATAATTTTTCATAGCACAGAGTCATTCAAAAATTTCGCATTTTTCCCACAATCGATTCGAAATATTTATACAGTTTCGCGACTTTATTATAAATATTGTTTTTTGTTTCTAGGGATTCAATTAATATGTTTATTTTAGAAAGCTCTTACAAATTACTAAATAATACTAAAACCATAATCATTTCTTGCATTTGTCCCTAAAGACAATGAATTTCAATAATAATTCAAATTTTTATTTGATCTTCTTATAGTTAAAATCCAGTGCATATTTAGGTAAAATTAATGTGGATACCATATTGAATTCATTGTAATACCGCTTCAAATTTCTAACTTTTCAATTAAAAATATTGAATTTTCAACAAGATAGATGAATTTTTAAACAAATAATTAAGTTTTAAGTTAAAAAAATTAATTTTCTACCAAAAAAATTCAACCAAAGTGATGAATTTTCAGCTAAAATAATGAGTCTTCAACTGGAATAGATGAAGTTTAAACCAAAAACATGATTTTTTAACACAAGAATTTAAGTTTCAGCCAAATAGTTTTATTTTCAACCAGCAAGATGAATTTTCCAACAAGAAGATTAATTTCTACCAAAAAATACGATCTTTCAATAAAAATAAATATAACCAAAAGTAACCTCTTCATAAAATAAGTAACTTTTTAGTAACCTCGGATAAAAAAAGTAACTAAGTTACTAAAAAGTAACCCGTTCCGAGGCCTGTAAGTGTAAGAAGTGAGGGTACTAATAAAAGTAGCGTCAGCCCTGACCATAGTCATAGTACTATAGTGGCCGCTGACTGCATGGCAGGGACATTCCAACGTGTCAGTACCCCGCCGGTGAGCATGGGGCCCCATGGGTGAATATTCGAGCGCGGGGAGTGGTGGGGATTAGGGACTCAACCTGGGTCCTGTGTTGGGGTACGGGGGCATAATTCCTCTCTCGCCTCGCCCCGCGTAGGGGCACAGCTGGGTACTGCAGGCGCATAATACTCCCCCACTTTTTCGGGCCCTACGTCAGATCGTCAGTGTCAGTTTCTCAGTGGCTCTCGTCGCGATTCGTTGTGTTCGCTCCGCTGACTTGGGTGTGGTGTAGTTTAGTTGTACTGAATTCTCGTACTACGTACTCCTACCGGCAGTACACTTTCCCACTTTGCTTCGTACGTTAGTCTTTCTTCTCTTCTACGGTTTTATTTTATTTTTTTTTTTTTTAGGAAAACCAAATTTTCTTTTGACGTTTTCCTTGAAAAAAAGAGTGCTTCATCGTGGCTTTTCATTCTTGAGAGAACAATTTTTTTGTGCTTGTGTTTTACGTGTGTGCCATTTGGATTATTTACGTTTTTGTGGTATCTTGATTGTTAGATATTTTTCACTGATACTTGACCGGTTAGTTTGATGGAAAATTTTGTAATACTAGTCAGTGACTAATTTATCAGTTAGCAAAAATGCTTTATCAATTCTTTACCGAGTAAAAGATAATATTGAGAGATATTTGTGATCATTTGAAGCTGATAATTTTGTATTTATTCTGCGATTTCATGTGGTGATTCAATTATGTTTTGCGATCAGTACGAAATCCTAAACATTAATCAATGAGATTACGATTGAAAGTACAATAAACAGTCCTCAACATTATGCAAGACAATGTTAATTATTATCACATTGTTATAAAAGCATACAAATTATAAAAACCAATAATAATCAATGATATTGCAATAATAAGAATTTACAAGAAAACAATCAACATTTTAGGTAAATTAGAAATCATTTGGAATTTTTTCAGACAATTAAACAGGAAAATTAAAAATGGTTCAACCTTTAAGGTTTGAATTTGAAAGTATTCTTGGAATCTAGTGCTTAAATCCCTCTATTTTAAATTAGGTTTCCAATTATATTTTATAGTTCAAAGCTTTCAAAGGGAAATTAATCTTACTCAATTTCAAGTTTTTCAAACCCAAATATTTTAAGTTTATTTGAATGCCCAATACTGTAATTATTTACAAATAAAAAGTGCTCAATTTGAATTAGGTTTTCAGTTATATTTTGTGGTTCAAAGCTTTCAACTAGAAATTAATTTGATTCATCTTCAAGGCTTACAAACTTAAAAATTTTTGGTTTATTAGAATCCTCAATTTTACAATTATTTAAAAATGAAAATCGCTCAATTTTAATTTAGGTTTCCAATGATGTTTAATAGGTCAAAGCTTTCAACTGAAAATTCTATTCAATTTCAAATCCAAAAATTTTCTGTTTATTAGGATCAGTACTGTAATTATTTAAAAATGAAAATATCTCAATTTAAAGTAGGTTTTCAATTATACATTGTAGTTCAAAGCTTTCAACTAGAAATTAATCTTATTCAGTTTCAAGTATTTCAATCGTAAAATTTTGCAGTTTATTAGAATGCTCGGTACTTCAATTATTTTTTATAGTTCAAAGCTTTCAACTGAAAATTAATCCTCTTCAATTTCAAATCTTCTAAATCCAAAAATTTTCAATTTATTAGTACGCTCAATATTGTCATTAATTTTAAATGAACATGACTCCTTTGAAAATGTAAAATTTTTATTCTTTTACTTAAAATACTGCCTAATTTTGATTTTAAAGACTTTAAAGATTTTAAATTTAAACTTATTCATATTTTAGTATGCTTCCAAATAGATTGTTAAACGCATCAAACAATCCCGCACAACAGAAAGTGGCTTTTTATCAAAATCTTCAATTAAAATTCTGTTTGTAATTTAAAACCTGCTGATCAATAATTCTGAAAAAAATTATTATGAAAATGAACACTTTTTTCTCAAATTGCCAAACTTTCCATTTTCGCGTGCATTTTAATAAAAAAGTTCATCTCTTTTTGAAATGCTATCCTGCTCAAAAACTTTTTGTGAGATCAAAACTGAAACAAAAGTTTTGTATAATTTATTTAAGGGTTGTTTCAACATCCCTTAAAGATTGGATCAATGAAATTGATATTTACTAAAAAGCCAAATCACCGGAGATTTTTAAATTACATTATTGTGGTCGGAAATGTTGAAATAATTTTGTTAATAATGTTGAAAAGCCGAAAAGGTTGTTGAATTGATTTTAACATCCCTTAAAGATTCAAGCAAAAAAATCGTAATTTCCTAAGTAGCAAAATGACGCGAGATTTTTTGATTATACTGTTGAAATTAAAAATCACCTCAAACTAAGTGCAGAAAGCGTCCCCTGCCAGGAAAAGTGTTAAAATTCATTACTAGGGTTGTTTTAACATCCCTTAAATATTCAAACAAGGAAATTGACAATTGCTAAAAAGCAAAATCACGGGAGATTTTTCGATTCAATTATTATGGTTATTAAAATCATTTTGAGAAGCTTCCCGTAGCAGAAAAGGTTGTTGAATTTATTTTAAGGGTTTTAGCATCCCTTAAAGATTCAGGATAAGAGACATATCCTAGCAGAAAAAAATGAAGCGAAGAAATTATAATCAAGGCTATGCTCTACAAAATATGAGGCAAAATCTAAACAAAATTTATTCCTAAAAAATACTAAAATGAAGGAAAATTGTTCTCTCATGAGTGCATGAAAGCGTGGAGGATTTTATCCCGAGTGTTTACTATTTTTTCAGTAATTTTATGAATCGTGAGAAGAAAAGTGGCACGGATTGTGCGTCTGTGTGGAGTGTTAGTTTCACGGTAGCGTAGGTGAAGGGGACTCGTGAATTGTGCCGTGAAAATCGATGGATTTGGAATTTTAGAGCCGAAGCCATTGAAAAGTTCGTGGAAGCTGGTTGATTCTCAGCCTTTGGTTTCCCGCCCGGATTCTGTGGATTTGGCTGCTGGACCGGCCTTTTTGGCCGTTATGGACGACGCAGGCCAGCCCATTTTTATTTGCTTTTTTCACTCCCACGGATACAAAAAATAATCCCACTGTGTGTCGTTAATTTATCTAATGTGATAAGTTCCCCCTTTTCACCGGGATTTGGATTTCTTTCCTGGTGATACTACTCTTCAAGATTTTCCAATCATGACCGTTCCGGAAGAGTAAGTCATTTTTTATGAAACTGGATAGTATAAATTGGAATGAAAATTTCCTGTTATTGAATAATTTACTTTTTTATTTAGTGAGCCTCGTAATTTTTGTGTTCAGGGAATTTTCGATAAATTGAAGTGTATTTTGTGTAAACTTCACACTCTTTCTCATATTCCCCTCGTTTCCCCCTTTTTCAAAGAGTTCTATAAAACTATAATTCTATTATATTTTCGGTTCAAAATTCTACTATTTGGTTGGAAATTCAACTTTTTTGTTAATAATTCATATTTTTTGATCGAAAATTCAAATACTTGGTTGAAAGTTAAATTACTTTATTAATTAATTATTATTTATTATTTTAACTATATTTTGTTGACATTTTTTTGGGGGAAATTTATTTTCTTGACTGAAAATTTAACCATTCCATTTTTGGCTGAAAATTGATCGATTTAAGTTGAAAATTCAACTATTATATTTTTGTTTAAAAACTGTTCCTTTTTAGTTGAAAATTCAACTATTAAATTTTTCATTAAGAATTCAACTTTTTTTGTTGACAATTTTATTATTTGGTTGGAAATTGAATTTTTCTGTTTTAATTCAACTGTTTTTGATTTGAAAAAAATCTTTTTTAGTTGAAATATCAACTGTTAAAATTTTCATTGAGAATTAATCTTTTTGGTTGAATTCAACTGTTTTTTATTTTTAATTAAAATAATTTCTGGGTTGAAATATCTACTATAATATTTTCCCTTGAGAATTCATATTTTATATTGAAAATTGAACTATTTGTTTGAAAAATGAACTCCTTTGTTGAAAATTCATTTTTTCATGTTCAAAGATTCATGGTTTTAGTTAGAAAGTCATCTCTTTGTTTGAAAATTTTAATTTTTGGTTGAAAACTTTTTTTTTGTTGAAGATTAATTTTTTTTTAGTTGAAAATTCAACTCTTTTTAGGAAAATACAACTTTATACGTTGAAAATTCAACTATTTGGCTAAAAATTAAATTATTTTGTTGAAAATTTAATTATTTGTTTGAAAATTCAACTAGTTTGTTAAAGATTCATCTTTTTTGGTCAAAAATGTAACTGTTTTGTTTAAGATTCGCCTTTTTAAGAAGAAATTTCGGCTTTTTGGATTACATTTTCAACTAACTTCTAAAAAATTTGTCTTTCTGACTTGAAAATTCAACTATTTTGTTAAAAATCATCTTTTTGGTTTAAAATTCATCTGATTTGCTGACCTGTCTTCTAAAAAATTCGTATGATTGGCTAAATTTTTTTTCCAAATTTTTGGTTAAAAATGCAACTGTTTTTGGTTAAAGTTTACTCTTTTTTTAAACATGGTTTTTTCATTTGAAAATGAATTTTTTTACCTAAAAATTTAACCATTCCATTTTTGGTTGAAAATTAATTTTGTTGTTGGAAATTCAACTATTTTTAGGAAAATAGAACTTTATACGTTAAAAATTCAACTATTTGGTTAAAAAATCAATTATTTTGTTGAAAATCTAATTATTTGTTTGAAAATTCAACTAGTTTTTAAAAA
Organism: Andricus quercusramuli; assembly: GCA_932178445.1. Lineage (NCBI taxonomy): Eukaryota > Metazoa > Arthropoda > Insecta > Hymenoptera > Cynipidae > Andricus > Andricus quercusramuli. The sequence continues at coordinate 10,989 of CAKNXH010071123.1, read as the reverse complement.
TTCATT
>CAKNXH010071123.1:0-10883 GCA_932178445.1 Andricus quercusramuli | reverse complement strand
ATAATTTTTGCCAAAAATGTAACTGTTTTGTTGAAACTTCGTCTTGTTATGAAGAAAATTTGTCTTTTTAGTTTGAAAATTGAACTATTTTGTTAAAAGTCATCTTTGGTCTAAAATTCATCAAATTTGTTTAAAATTCGTTCATTTGGATTGAAAATTCATATTTTTTGCTGTGAAAGTTTTTGCTTGAAAATTCATCTTCCTTGGTTGTAAATTGGCCTGTCTTCTAAAAAATTCGTCTGTTTGTCTACACAAATTTCCAATTTTTGGTTAAAAATGCAACTGTTTTTGGTTAAAGTTTAATCTTTACTTTAAACATGGGGTTTTTCATTTTAAAAACTTTTAATTTAAAACTTATGCTAAATAAATAGAAATGTGTCCATTCCATTTTTGGTTAAAAATTAGTTTTTTAAATTCAAAATTCAACTATTTTTAGGAAAATACAACTTTATACGTTGAAAATTCAACTATTTGGTCAAAAATTCAATTATTTTGTTGAATTTTTTTTTTAATTCAACTAGTTTTTAAAGATTCATTTTTTTGCCAAAAATGTAACTGTTTTGTTAAAGCTTCATCTTGTTATAAAGAAAATTTGTCTTTTTAGTTTGAAAATTGAACCATTTTGTTAAAAGTAATCTATTGGTCTAAAATTCATCAAATTTGTTGAAAATTCGTCCTTTTGGATTAAAAATTCATATTTTTGCTAGGAAAGTTCTTGCTTGAAAATTCATTTTTGGTTAAAGTTTAATCTTTTTTTTTTCAGTTGAAAATAAATTTTTTTTACCTAAAAATTTAACCATTCCATTTTTTGTTGAAAATTGATGGTTTTTAGTGAAATTTTTGTTTTCTTTTGACTGAAAAATCATTCTTGACTAAAATTTCATCTCTTTTAGTAGAAATTGGACATTTTTTGGTTCAAAATGCAAATGTTTTGGGTTGAAATTTAATCTTTTTGTTCAAACTTCATCTTTGTAGGTTCAAAATTAAACCATTTTGTTCAAAATTCGTCTCTTTTGCTTTGTAAATGAATATTTGTTGTTGAAAATTCAACTGTTTCTTTGAAAATTCAATATATTTCGACTTGAAATCCGAATTTTTTCATATTTCATTTTTATATTGTTGTTTTTTCATGCCTAAAAAAATTTATAACGTTCAGGGAAAATGAAAAATTGGTCAGGGAAAATCAGGTAATTATGAAATTGGGATTTTTTAGTAACCCTGACATAGGTCATTGACACTGCCTACTTTAAAAGAAAGTTTCCTGAAAACTGTTAAGTTGAGTGTCAAGGTGTGTACTATGTATCCTTTCCGTTCTTTTGGGACCACCGGAAATGACGGTTGGTGTACGGGTGAAATGTTTCGCGCCTTGAGCTTGACCGGTACGAAAAGAAGAGGTTGAAATTTATGAAGAGAATCCGTTATGAAATATTTCTCATCGCATCAAATTTAATTATTTATACATTCCGCTACGAAAAAAGGGGTCAAGAATAAAATCTAGGAAAAACGTATATATTTGTTGATACGGCTGAGGAAATTAATAACAGCGCCCGGCAAAGTTGAAAGTATAGCAATTAACACTTCCCGAGACCAAACAAGTTGATTAGCTGAGTGACCCTATTCTGGTTCTGTACAAATTATGAATAATAATTTCACAAAAAGAAAGTGGTTTAGTAGCTTCCTCTTAGAAAAAAATATTTACGGGCCATAACGAAGGTAATTTTTTTTCCGTGGCAAAAATGGCATATACCATAAATTTATTTAGGGAACTCTTAATTTTTGAATCAGATTCTTAATATTTCTAGATGGGTAGGTTCATCGTTAAATTTCTCACGATTAGACACGTCAAGGGATCCTTAAAGAATTTTTGAAGGAAGGACACTTCCTGTCTGATGCTTGAAAAGTGAAGGGTCATAAGGGATGGAATCTCTTGTATCACATAAAAAATAAATGGCTCGTGACGATCCAATTTTATGAAGGTATCGCTCGATAAATCTAATTTGTCCCCGAACGTTTAGGCTTAGTATAAGGACCGCCATAAAAATTATTCAAACGTTAATAAATGAATTGGTCGATTCCATTTCTCACGAACTTGACAATTAAGTGAGAAAAGTTTTTCTATGATGTAAGATTGTATAAGGGAACCCAAGTACTGTGGGGATATTGAAAAAATCAATTAAGAATATTTCAGAATTTGAAGGGGATAACACTTTCATTTTACAGAAAAGAATCTTTGTTTTCGAAAATAATATTTGAAGAGGTTTAACGTGATGAAAGGACAGACACTTGAGTCAAATTGAAAAATATAAGTTATGTAAAACGATCTATTTATGCACTTGTCTTTCATCCTCTCCATTTCGGAAATTGAACTAATCACCCATTATTTTTATACTAAAATGTAAGAATATTATATTTTAAAAATTGATTTAGACGGTTTAAAACGTATTTTCTGTTATTCTTATTGTGTTAATAATTAAAAAATTAGAGTATGTTATTCATAGCAAATGGTTAATTCTTAACAGTTTAGAATTTAGATTATTTTTGTCTTGTTTCTGTATGTGAAAGCATTTCAATGTCGTGTGGTAACCTCATTGATTTTTTTTTCAACGGAAACGGAAGTGGAATACCGGGCCACGAAGTTGAGTTTGAGCACGCAAAATCAGGGAAACCCACAAAAGGTAAAAAGCGTAAAATAAAGAATCATTGACCCACGAGGCCACCCACAAAACAACGAATTTCATCCAGGAAAGGAATAATTATAATCCTACCACACTTTTAAAGATATGTAATTTTCTCTCCTTATTGATTAAAAACAAAATAGTTTACAGTTATGTTTACAGTGAGAATTTGATCACTGGAACAAATCAGTAAGGATTTTACTGATGAAACAGTAAAAATAATTTCCGTAATATTTCAATGAAACAACATGCTTTGACTAATTTAGTTGGTTAAATCTGACTGAAAATTAGTTAAATTATAAAGAAATGAATCAGTGATTAACTCCTTTTTATTTATGTAATATGAAAACTTTTACTTTTACAGCTCACATAATTGGAATACATTAAAATCTCAAAAGAAAAGATGGTTAATAACACCAGACTTTGCATTCTTTTTCTTATTCCCATCTTTTTTTTTAAGAATTACTCTTTGTTCCCGTGTTTTAAAGAATTTTCTACTTTTCCCCCTTTTTCATGTTTTTTCGACTAAGCTAACTAAATTCATAATTAAGTAATTAAGTAAATTATCTTCCACACAAAAATAACATTATTCTGTTTTCAATCGTTATCCTTGTTTACTGCCATAGTTACTCATTTTACGATAATAGGATGTTAACAAAAATTGTATATGTATACCTGGAAAATAGTTTTTACACAATTTTTCTTTGTATTTCACAAATTAAACATCACAAATTTTTAAGAACGATTTAAACAGCTATTTGTCAGCTATCACTTTCTAAGAAAAATTTCCACTTTTCTAACATAATATTTTAAAAGTAATAAAAATGAACTTCAAAATTTGTTCAAGTTTTATTGAAAATTCAAATTGGAAGTTTATTCTTTTCGGTTTAGAAATCTTATTAAATTTTAGGTAATAGAAATAAATGGTAGAAAATTCAAGTATATATTTTGTTGAACATTCGTCCTTTCGTTTTGAAAATTCGTAGGCATTTCATTTTTTTTAATGCAAATGAGTGGTTCAAAATTAAAATATATCAGTTAAATATTTACCTTTTTGTTCAAAATTCACATTTTTCGATTGAAAATGAATCTTTTTAAATTGAAAATTCAATTAATTTGTTGAAAATCCATATATTTTTTGTTTAAAATTCGTCTTTATTTGTAGAAAACTAATTCCGTTGGTTACAAATTGGACTATTTGTTCGAATATTTATATATTGAGTTGAAAATTCGTATTTTTGGTATAAAATCAATTTTTTAAATAAAAATACAACTGTTTGGTTGAAATTTAGTCTGTTTTACTCTTTAAAATTAATTTTTTTTTATCGAATATTAATAATTTTTCGGGAAAATTAAACTGTTTTCTAGAAAATTAAAGCTTTGTAGACATTTTTTCTGTGCGAAATAATTCATCTTCTCGGATGAAAATTCAACTGATTGGTTAAAAATGTACGTTTTTTGTTGAGAATACATCTTTTTGAATAGAAAATTAATTTTCTTGGTTGGCAGTTAAAAATTAAGCTCTTTTGGTAGAAATATTTTATATTTTTTTGGTTTCATTTAAAAGGTTTTCATTGAAAATAAAAAAATGTTCTTGGTTCAAATATCAAACATTAAATTTTTTCTTGATAATTCGTCTTTTTAGGTTAAAAAATATACTCTGGTTGAAAGTTAAACTGGTTTCTTGAACATTCTTTTCTTTCTGATTAAAGATTTATAATTTTAGTGTAAAATTCCTATCTGCTTGAAAATTGATTTTTTAACTGAAAATTTGACTACTTGATTGAGAATTCAACTGTTTTGTGGAAAATTCGTCATTTTGTCTTCAAAATTCAAAAATTTGGTATAAAATTCAACTATTTGTTATAAAATTCAATTGTTTTGTAGAAAATTCAAACTGTTTTGTCGAAAATTCTTTTTTTTTCAAATTGGGAATTAATTTTTTTGTGTGAAAATTTTACTATTCTATTTTTGGATAATAATTGATCTTATTTAGTTTCAAAATTCCACAATTTGGTTAAAAATTGATATACTGTGTTGAAGATTCATCTTTTTGGTTAAAAATTAATTTTTTTTTGTAGAAATATATTTTTTTGCATTAAAAATTCTACATTTTTGATACAATTTATAGTTTCTAATGATTGAAAAATATTTCGTGGTGGAATTATCAATTATTACATTTTTTGATGAGAATTTATCTATGTTTTTTTTCCTTCGAAAATTCAACTACTTGGTCGAAAGTTGAACTACTTTACTAATTCATAAGATACAGTAATGACTAAATACAAGAAAAAATTTTAGTTGTTCATATTTTCAGAAAGAATATTACGTAATTTGGAAACAAACCCTAAGGGGGGCAAATTTTCAATCATTTAGTAAAAATATTTTCCATAAAGGACCATTTTTTGGGCTAATTGTCTTTGCGTTAAAAAAATGTTGAAATTTTAATAATTTTTTTAGATTTTCAACATGCTGAAAAAGATCACACCAAGTGGAAATCTCTAATTACTACAAAAAAGCCATAATTTTCAATTTCCTCTCTAGACATCAAAACTCAAATAAAATATTTGTTTCAATTTTTTTCTTATAACTCTATAGATGTTCCTAATCATTTTTTATTCATTTTTTGCTACGAATAAAAAATACATTTCAACATGAAGATTATTTTTAGAATTTGTTGCAGTTTTTAACTTATATATTTTTGATGCAGAACTTAGAATCATCTGATCGAGTTCTTCTGGGGGTGAAATTTATTTGACTTGCATTTTTAAAAATCGAAAAGATTTATCATTTTTCGAAAAATGATTTTTTGGACTACCCTAATAAACAAGTCCTAATTGCTTCAATTAACGAAAATTGTTGCATCACTTCTGAAAGTATTTCTACTCCCTTAATTTTATTTAAACTGACAGAATCTAAATGAAGCTAGGGAATGACATAGAATAAAAAAAACTGACATCTTCCTGATGCGTCTGAAAGAAAATAAGCCTAGTTTATTGAACCTAACTCGTCTAATATTGTGTCTCGAATGCGGTCTGTTTCTCTAATAACAAATCCGGATCTAAATGAATCTCGATGCGGGTCTGGGATGAGTATATTATTCTTTTATTATAAGGTACAGAGGAAACGGAAGAGACATTTCAAATGCCTTGGCATGAATATAAGAAAAAATAAAATGCAAAATCAGAATCCTTCTCGACTCGTGAAATCATCGATAAACCGCTGGACATCGTTGGAAATTTCTTCCAGGAATGGTGACTGGTCGCGAAATCCTGAATCACCACTTGAGCGTTCAATTCGAGAAGACATTCATTCATTGACTCGTTGTAGTAAATGTGTCTCGTAATAACCACGTGACATCAGATGACACAATAAATCACATTTTCAATTAAATCAGTCGTGAATATTTCATTTTTATTCACATTTAATGGTGTTAAGGTTTTAGAGACTTCACAGGCCAAAGTCGAGCCAAAATGCTCATAAAAGAGGGGAAATGGGGCGATTTTTCACGAAAATAGGGGAATAATAGTGGGATAAACTTTCTTGAATAAAGTTAATGTAGGTGCCAATATTCCTAAGATTTCAAGACGAAATATATAGTATTTCCAATAAAATAGTTGAATTTTCAACAAAAAAGATCAATTTTAAAACAGTTGCATTTTTAAGCCAAAAAGACGGTTTTTTTTAGAAGACTGTCGAATTTTCAACAATATCCTTGTTTCAATCAAGAAAGATTAATTTTTGACCAAGGATGATGAATTTTCAACTGATAAAGAACACTTTTCTATCAAAAGATGATTTTGCAATCCAAAAAGACGAATTTTTATATACATAAAGAGAAATGTTTAATAAAACAGTTGAATTTTTAAAAAATAATTAAGTTTTCGAGCTAAGAAGTCGAATGTTTTAGAAAAAGTTGAATTTTCAAGAAAAAAGTTAATTTTCGATCAAGAAAGTTGAATTTTGTGTAACAAACAATTAATTTTCAACCATTTAATGGGCGAAAAGACTAATTTTCTATTAAAAAAATCAATCAAGAAAGATAAATTTTCGACCAAGGAAAAGATACTTTCAACCAAAAAAGATGACTCTTCTATCAAAAGATGATTTTTTAAACCAAAAGGATAAATTTTCTATTAAAAAAAAAAACGAATTTTCAACAATAAATAAAGTTTTCAAGCTAAAAAGTCGAATATTTTAGAAAGCAGTTTTTACTTTGAAACTCAACAAGGTGAATTTTCAACAAAAAAATTTAATTTCAATCAAGAAAGATGAATTCTCAACACAAAACAAATTTTTAACTATACTCTAACCAAGAAGACAAATTCTCTTTCTAAAAGGACGAATGTTCAACAAAACAGTTGAATATTCAACCCCAAAAAGAAGAATTTTAAAGAAAAAAAATTAAGTTTACAAGCTAAAAAGTCGAATGTTTCAGAAGATAGTTGACTTTCAAACTCAAAAATGTGATTTTTCAACAATAGAGTTAATTTTTAATCAAGAAAGATGATTGTTCAACAAAACAGTTGAATTTTTAACCATAAGAGGTGAATTCTGAATAAAAATATATAAGCAGATTTTTCAATTAAACAGAATTAACTTAATAAAAAAACACGTTTCTACCACAAAAGTTGAATTTTTAATAAAAAACGATTAAAATTCAACCAAAAACAGTTGAATTTTCAATCAAATAGTTCAATTTTAAAGCCAAAAAGGCGAATATTTTAGAAGACAGTTCAATTTTCAACAAAATATTTTAATTTTTAACAAAATAGTTGAATTTTCAAAATAAATAAATTTTAAAATAAAAATATAACAGGAGGCTTTTCAACCAAATTGATTGTTTTTTTTTACTGGGTGCTATTAATCCCCAGGCTGAAAAATTATGTATAGTTTATACACAGTGGCAAAATTATAAAATAAATGAAAATTATATATAATTCAGTGAACATTTATATTTGCCATAATTATAGAAAAGTTTCATTAATTAATATAAAACTTGCAGAAAACTTGTTGAACATCCAATTTAACTTGAATTTACGATTAAGACAATTGTATAATTTTTTTCGATCAGTAAGCGCTGAAAAATGTCCATTTTTTTAGTAAAATTATAAAAAGTGACGATTATTTGGGCTATTTTTCGTTGCGTTTAAAAAAAATTGAAATTTTAATAATTTTTCAGTACATCGGGACCAGATAAAAATAGTCTGCTAGCAACATTCTACTGAAAAAAAATCATGCCGAATGAAAATCTCTAATTAAGTATTACAAAAAAACAATAATTTTCAATTGCCTATAGAATAGCTAATAAAAGTCCTAAATTATGGTCCAAATAATTTTTAATTAATTATTTGCTAATAATTAAAAATTTATTTTAAAAATTGATATAATTTTTCGACTTTTGTAGTTTTTAAATTAAAAACTGTTGTGGCAGCGTAGATCAAGTTTTTTAGGGGTCAAACTTCATTATTTGACTTATTTAAAAAAAAAAAATTGAAAACCGTTCTCACTTGTCAAAAAAACGTTTTTTATCAACCTTTCGTTCATCGAAGTTCAAATTTAACCCTTAAAGGACACTTGGGGTCACAGTGACCCCACGAATTTTCCGATTTTTTCCCCGATTGTCTAAATTTGTTTTCAAGTATTTTTTTGAATAGTTAAGTTATCGCTAAGGCTTTAGGAATATTTTATTCCTTTTTGACATTGTTTCAACATCACTCATGATTTTCTTTCAGTAAAAAATATCGTTTACTTTTGATCTGACAGCAATTTTAAGTCGGTGGGGTCAGTGAGACCCGATGTGTCCTTTATGGAATTATTTGGAGGTGTGACCTTTAAGAGTTAACAATATCCTTCAACAGAAGACTGCTTCTGGTTGCAGATTCCTGTTACCGACATTTACCGATATTTAGAGTATTCGAGGGTTCGCGTCTGCGCTAAATTCGTAAGTTTCTAGACAAATTGTCCCTCCTGTGACATTTATGAAACAAAGTGGGTGTTCTGTTTAAAATGCAGCGTGTGCAAGAGCGTGAGAGAGCCCGGACAGAAATCGCCCCCCAAAGAAAGGAGAATAATGAGAGTAGATCAGAGAAGGGAAGAAAAAGAGGGAAGGTCGTATGAGGTGAAGGCGTATGGTCAAATTGTGAAAAGAATAGTAATAAATGAACAGATGAAGCCGTTTTTTTGTGAGTGAACCCACACATTAATGTCATACACATTGTGCAATTATGCAATTGTACATTGTAAGCATTTCTCCCATTTGGGCGTCACCATCAACTTTGGACAAAGCAGGCAGTGGTTTTGATAAAAACAGCAGGAATCACCCTTCTTGACCAAATGTTATTCGTAAATTAATACCCTATTTCCTTTTATAAATGCTTCATGTAACTTCTTTGAATACAATTGTAAGTTTGCTTTTTATTTCCAAAAATGGTATTTTTTGATCTCTCAATTTCCAACACTTTTTTTATTTCAAAGGACATAATTTAAAAACATGTAAGGCATTTAAGTTGATTTTTCAAATTGAAATGGTTTAAAATATGAACGTAGTCCTAGAGGTTTATGTTTCGAAGGCCTGCAAATTAGAAGCATCTAAATTAAAATTTCTTCCAATTGAAGTTTCTTAAGGGCATGTACCAACATGGTTTATGTTCGGCAGCTTTATTTTTAAAAAAGAAATGTAAATATCGTGTTGAAATGTTGGGAAATGATTCAAAATATATAATGTTGCGTCTCTCTGGACAATTCGAGTATTATTTTTCTTTAGATAGCGTAATTTTATTAATTTTTAGTTTAGAATGTAACTGAGAGCAGGGCTTTAGAGCCCTAGATAATATAGAATTAATGAAATTGCATTATTTAAAAAAATAAAAACTTAAATGGGCTAGAGAAAGGTGCCGTTATATATTGTGAACACCTTTCTGATAGATTGAGCCACTGCTTGATTCTTTTTATGATATAAAATTTTATCTCAGGAGTAATTTCCTAGAACCGGAAGAGAGTGATGTCTCGTTTCTGCAAGGACAAACAGAGTGAGACTCGCTCTATTTCCTACGATGTCAGAATGCCACCAACGGGAATCTAAATTGATAATTATCTTAATCTTACGAGAAACAGTGCATGTCCGAAAAAAATAGGAAAATGGAGAATATGAAGAAGTTCTTGATTTGCATTAGAGAAGGTGAGATTTAAACAATTTCAAATTTTTATTCTTCAAAATTGTTTAAAGAGTCAAATAGCATAACAGGGTGGTCTACACTCTAGACCAGGAAAATTCTGCAAATCAGGAAAATGTCTGGGAATTAGATTGGAATTTTGAAAAAATTCTGGCAAAAGTCAGGGAATTTCTATAAGAGGCACTTTAAATAACTGTCAAGAATAGTAAATTTTTAATTTTATTGTTTCGTTATAACAATTTTGTTAAAAAGACATCTTTTTTTTTAGTTGAAAATTAATTTTGTAACTAAAATGTACCTATTCCAGTTGAAGACTCATAATTTTATGTTAGTTGAAAATTTATATTTTTGAATTGAAAATTCAAACGCTTGGGTAAAAGTTGAACTACGTTATATGAAATTTATTAAATTTTTCTGTTAAACATTAGTTTTTTTTTTGTTAAAATTTATGTTTCAACTGAAAATTAAACTTTTTCATTCTGCTTAATAAAAGTCTACTATTATATTTTTCGTTGAGAATCCATACTTTTTATTTAAAAAATCAATATTTCATTTGAAAATTCATCTCTTTAATTGAAGATTTGACGATTTCGTTGAAAATTCAGTTTTTTAACTGAAAATTTAACTTTCATTTTTTGATTTAAAGTTAACTTCCACTTTTTGTTGAAAATTCAACTTTTTGATTAAAAATTTAACTGTTTGTTTGAAAGTTCGTTTATTTGGTTAGAAATTTATATTTTTTGGTAGAAAATTAGTCTTTTTGGTTGTAAATAAATCTTTTTGGTTTTAAAATTAAATATTTATTTGTATTATATTTTTTGTTAAGAATTCTTTTTTTTACATACAATCTTTTTTTATTTTTTTTTTATTTTCTAAGAATTTTGCATACAAATTTTTTTACATACTTAGGAAGATTTTTAGGCAATTTTTCTAATTACACGGATTTTTTTTTAATTTTAGGAAAAATACCAATTATTTTGAAACATATTTAGAAGGTTTACAAATTTATCAAGGAAAAATTAAAGAAAAATTT
>CAKNXH010071122.1:10983-23828 GCA_932178445.1 Andricus quercusramuli | reverse complement strand
GTAAGAGGGTAGTTTTTTATTTTTTACATTTTTATTGAATTGGAAGGGAAGAAATTTTTGATTTTAATTGTTTTTTTTTTTTTTTTTAATTGGAAGAGTCCCATTTATTTATTTTCATTTTAATTGTGTGGACGGTATTCTTAAAATTCAGATGAATTTTAAAACAAAATTATTGAATTGTCAATCAAAAAACATTTTTCAGTCAAGAAAGAAAGAAAGAAAATTTTACGCAAATTATAATTTGAAGGGAAAATATTTTTAATACAAAATAAAAATATCTAATAACTATTTAGTTTTTAAGTTTCTTTGTTTATTTCCTTTAAAGTTATATAAACATAATTTTCCTTGGTGTCTTTAGGAATTTAAAAAGATTTTTGAATATTTCAGATATTTTGAAAAAGTATCTAGACTAAGAATTTTGTTTATTTTACAGGATTTTAGGAAAAATTTCAGTTTGAAAGATATTTAGGACTTTTTGAAGCTCGGACAAAATGTAACAATAGTTTTAAAATTTTTCAAAGTTTTAAAATATTTTTAAACGAACTATTTCTTAAAATATCTTGAAATCTTCCGAATCCGTTTTTGATCATTTTTTAAATCCTTCGCAAATTTTTTAAAATCTTTTTTTAATATTCCCTTGAAATTATATTTTTTTTTAATAAGAAACACTTTAAATATTCTCAGTAATCTTCGAAAAAATTAGTATCTTGGAACTTTTCAAAATTTTGAAAAAACTTCAAAATTGTATTAATATATCTTCAAACATCCACATTTTATTTTAAGTTTTTTGAAATCTTTTCAAATAAATTTTTTTATTTTAAATTTTGTAAATATTCTAAAATGATTAGAATTTTTTCTAAAACTTTGAAAAAATTCTACAAAATTAAAAAAAAAATCAGAAAATCTTCCAGATTCTTTTTTGACAATTTTGGAAATCTTTTGAAATGTTTAAAAATCTTTTTAAATATTGTCTTAAAATAAATTTTCTAAAATAAAAAATTATTTAAGATTTCCCCAGAAATTGAAAAAAATTGTACCCTCTTGAAACTTTTTAGAATTTTTAGAAAGCTTCTAAGATTTTTGTTCAACATCTTGAAAAATCTACATTTTTTCTAGATGGTTGAAATTATTTTAAGTTTAAAATATTTTTTTATATTTTAAAAACTTTCGAAATTTTCTGTAATGTTTCAAAATCTTGTTAAATTTCCATATTTCAAATTATTTTCAAACTTTTTTAAAAACTTTTAAATATCTTTTAAAATTCTTTAAGTTTTTTCTAAAATTTTTTGATGGAGCAAAACTGAAAAATTTTGCTTCAAAATCTTCGACATTCTTTTCAGAAATTTTAGAAAATCATTTGAAATGTTTTAAAATCTTTTTACATATTTTCTCAAAAATAATTTATCAAAATAAAAGAGCAATTAAAATTTCCCCTTAAATCTTAAGAAACAATGCAAATATTTTATTTCAAAATCTTGAAAAATCTACATTTCATTGAAAATTTCTGGAAAATCTTTTCAAATTTCATGTCATTTTTTAATCTTTTCAAAACTTCTAAAACTTTGAAATATCTTTTGAAATAATTCAAAAGTTTTTTATATATTTCTTAAAATCCTGCAAAAATAAAAAATAAACTGTTTTCAAATCTTTCAAATTCTTTTTTGATATATTTTTATATCTGTAAAGCATAAGACTAATGTTTTAAAATAAAACCGTGAATAAAATCTAAATCATTTTGAATTTTCCCAAAAATTTCATTGTCGGCACCGTTATTTTTTTCACATAATTCTAAGTTTTTTTCAATAATTTTTTTTTCTTCATCTTTTTAAATGTGTGAAAAAGTTTAAAAGTTATAGTGTGATAGCAAAATATTAAGAACATATTTATTTATCAATATTAAAAAACATTTGAAATTAAATTATTTTATTAATACTGTTTAGAAATATTCAGAAATGCATTATATCAAATAAACTAACTTGAAAATTTTAATTTAGTAAATTGATGGTGCAGAACATTTTTAATCATTACTAATACATGGATACAAATTGCCTCATTTAATATATGAATAGAATCCCTTTGTAATTTTTAAAACAGTTGAACAAAAAGCGAGACAAAAAATTAAGAACATAATTTTTGCCTCTATTATTAAAGAATCATTTACATATTAAATTTTCTCCTTAAAAAATGAATTTTTAGATTTAAAATTCCCGATTCGGGAATAAGATTTAAAAAATTCCAGAAAAGTAAAAAGAATATTAGATAGGATTATTATCAGTTTTGATCGCTTATTTGTTTCCGTTTTTTTTATTTAGATTAACCATTGGCCGATTTAACCGTTTTTTTTTTCGATTGGCATTTGTTAAACGATTAATTGGTTAAAGTATCACTATAAAACACTAATAATTTGTATTCTCATATTTTGTTTATTCCTTTGTTATGTCATATTATTTTAGTTTGATCAAAATTTTTAAAAGGTTAAAATAGAATTTAAAAAAAATCTGACTAAAAATTCTTTTTTCTTTAATCCATTAGAGATTAGATTTTAGATTAAATTCCTAAACTTGGGAATTCCTTCGAGGTTCCTAAATCCTTTATAAGCTGTCTTCTTTCATCCTTCTTGCGACACTTGCATATCCAGATGAACTCAAGATCATAACAGACCGAGAATACCTGATTCAGACCCTGACTGAAGTCTCGTCAGGAACGTACATTTCAATTTCGGATTTAAAATTTAAATAAGCTGCACCGAAAATCTGATCTGATCTGACCCCAAAAAAATATTTATACTTTTATGAATAATTTCCTGAACATTCCATTATGACTTGCTTATGACATGATAAATAAGTCTTAAGTCTCCGTCAAATGAACAACTTCCTGCTTTAATATCTCAAGAAAATGGACCACATTTAAAATATGAGAAAGTGTTCGGCCAGTCAAAGACTTGCCCCGACTTTTCGGAGTCGAGAAAATTTATTTTATAGATTTATAAGAAGATACTAAAATGGTCAGGTAGGGTAGGGCACAGGCTTACAGAAAAAAAAGGTTCTGAGGACCCTGAGTCCTAAGGGTGGTCAACAAGGAGATGACGATACTCAACGTGGAAACTGAGTGAGTTCAACCTGAGCGGGCTACCTGAGCAAGTACGATGGAACTATAGATTTAGAATTTTAGATTTAGATTTTAGAAAATATAAACACGAACTATAGAATAGATTGGTACCCTTAGCACTAACCAGTAACCAGGGCTGTCTTCAGATTCTTCAGAACCAAAAAAAGAGGAAAATTTCCAAATTTTGTAATAAAAAAGATTATTAAGATTAGAAAATGTTATTATTTTATTTTAAACATAAACGTGAAGGAAATATATTTTAAATAATTTAATGGTACTATTGATAATTGAATGTTAATAATTAAATGTTGAATGAAGCTTTCATTTTGTTTGCTATTTAAGAAAGTCTGTAAACTTCAGGTTTATGAGAAATGTAAGGTTATCTAAATAATATATATTCAATAATAATAATCAATGTATTTTTCAAGATTTTAAAAATGAAGAAGGTTTTTCAAGAATTTTGAAAGGATTCACAATAGTAAAAAAAAAATGTCTTAAAATTCCTGGGAAAATTTAAACTGATTTTTTATTTTTAAAATAAATTTTAAGGGATAATTGACAAATAATTCAAAATACTTTAAATTACTTTCTAAAATTTCGAAAAAGAATTGAAAAGATTTCCAAGCAAAATCTTTCTATTAGCAAGATTGCAAAATTCTATACAAAATTTGAAAATAATTTGTTTTTTTTTCAAGTTTCACGGTGATAAAAAATATTTCTCATAATTCATGGGATATTTAAACTGACTTTTTATTTCGAAAAATAATTTTAAAGGTAATATTTAAAAAAAAAAATTAATTTCAAAAAATTTCCAAAATTGTCAAAACAGAATCTGGAAGATTTGAAGGCAAGTTATTTAATTTTTCAGAATTTCAAGAACAATTTTGGATGAATTCGAATAATTTTAATATATATATTTAGAAGGTTTTAAAGTTTTGAAAATGGTTTGAAAAATATTATCATAATTTCAATATATATGTATATCTACAAATTTCGAAAATATCTGGAAAATTTGAGGGCAATTTTTTTAATTTTGAAAAATTTTAGGGATAGTTCGAGTCAGTTTAAAAAACTTCAAAATTTCTAAAAGTCCTAAATATCTTTCAAACTGACTAAAAATAAATAATATACTTTTTCGACATATCTGAAAGTTTCAATAAAAATTTTGAATTTTCTTGAGAATCTTAAGAAAATTATATATTTATTTAACTTTACAAACAAATTAACAAATAAACTTGAAAAATAAATGTTTATCCGAACTTTTTATTTTCTATTCTAAATTTTTTGTCCCCTAAAATAATACTTTTTGTGACATTTTTTTTCTTTCATTACTGAAAAATCTTTTTTGATCAAAAATTGAACTATTTGGTTGAAAATTCGTCATTTTGGTTTGAAAATTAATCTGTTTTTGTTGCGGATTCCACTATTTTGATTAAAATTTGTGTTCTCCGGTTAAAAATGCAACTAATTGAAAATTGGTCTAGGTTTCAACTAATTTATTGAAAATTCATTAAAAAAATACCATTTTTTCTGTTACAATTTTTTTTTTTATTATTGACAATGTTACTATTTCGTTAAAAAATCGTCTTTTTGGCAGAAAATTCTTCTATTTCGTTCAAAATTCATATATTTTCGTGCTAAAAAATTGTACTGTTTTGTAGAAAATTTGTCTCTTTTTTGATAAACGTAATCTTTTATGGCTAAAAACGCAA
The DNA here is from genome assembly GCA_932178445.1 of Andricus quercusramuli. Classification (NCBI taxonomy): domain Eukaryota; kingdom Metazoa; phylum Arthropoda; class Insecta; order Hymenoptera; family Cynipidae; genus Andricus; species Andricus quercusramuli. The sequence goes on along the minus strand of CAKNXH010071122.1, from coordinate 19,008 downwards.
CTGGTAAATTTTTTTTTTTTTGCTAAAAAAAGCCTACAAAATTATATTTTTTCAAATAAAAATATTTGCTAATTGTATTTTAAAGAAATAAATAATATTTATTGAAAAAACTTATTTTATGTTTAAATTCGGAAATTTTGTAGTTCGGATATTTTATAATTCGGCAATTTTCTGTCGGAAATTTCCCAGTTCGGTAATATTATAAACTGTTCGGTCATTTTATTATTCGGGAATTTTATTATTTGTGAATTTTATAATTAGGGAATTTTATTATTCGCAAATTGTTATATTCGGGAATTTTACAGTGTTCACTGTAAAGCATTTACTTTTCGAGTAGAAATTTCCACTGTTTTCAGTTCAAGTTTAATCTTTTCGTTTTGAAAATTCGATCATTTGGTTAAAAATTCATCTTTGTTCGTAGCGAATTCTAGCATTTGATTAATAATTCAACTGTTTTGCTGGAAATTTAATTATTTTGTTAAAAATTCGTCTCTTTGGCAGAAAATTAATATTTGCGGGTTGAAAGTTTAATTGTTTTGTAGAAAATTTGTCTTTTTGGTTGAAAATTGGTCTTTTTTGGTTAAAAGTTCAATTAGTTTGTTAAAAAATAATTTCTTCGTTACAGATTCAAGATTTCATTTGAAAATTCATCTCTCGGAGAAAATTTGGACTATCTTATTGAAAACTCTATTTTTTTTAAATTATTATTTTTTTTTTAATTCAAGTTTTCCGTTTTTGTTTTAAACCTAATTGTTGTTAGTTGATAATTCATATATTTGATTGAAAATTCGTCTTTTAAACAATTAACAAATGAACAAATAAATTAATAATAAAATAAATTAAACAAATGATAATTTCATCATTTAAATTAAGTTATGAATCTTTCACTAGAATAATTGATTTTTTGACCAAAAAGATGAATTTTCAACCAAGAAGACCAATTTCTACTAAAAAAAATACGAATTTTCAACTAAAAAATACCATTTTTCAACCAAAAATTGAATAATTAAATTTTTAGTCAAAAAATGAATGTTCAACCAAAGGGATACATTTTTAACTAAAATTATGGATTGGTCAACTGTAATGATAGTTACATTTTCAGCTAAAAAAATAATTGTCAACCGAAAACCATCCAAAGAAAAAACAAGTTTTCAATGAAGCAGCTCATTTTTCAACCAAAGAAATTAATTTTCAATCAAAACGACTGATCTTAAAAAAATGTAACAAAAGAGTTTAACTTTCAACTAAGTAATTTTATTTCCATTACCTAAAAGATTTTAAACAAAAAGTTTCCACCAAAATTATGAATCTTCAAAAAAAAAATGTAGGTTTAAGAAAGTAGTTCAACTTTTAACAAAATAATTGCATTTTTCTGACTAAAAAAGATGAATTGTTAACGAAACATGAAATAGTCGATACAATAACCAAAAAAAGATTTTAATTTAATATAAAAAACAGTAGAATTCATTTAAATGATGATTTTTCAACAAAATAGGTTATTTTTCAACCAAATTGTTGAGTTCTTAAGCCAAAAAGACCAATTTTTACAAAGCAGTTGAATTTTCGACCAGTAAACATGGATTTTTGACAAAAAAGTGATCTGTCAACCAAATAGTTGAATTTTCTACCAAAACAAGGGAATAAGCTTCAACCGAAAAAGACGAATTTTCAACAAAATAAGTACATTTCTAACCAAAAAGATGAATTTTCAGATAAAATGATATATTTTAAAACAAAAGTGTGATTTCAATCAAGAAGATTAATTCTCTACCAAAAAAGAATTCTTAACTAAAATTTCAACAAAAAAGATTAAAATTTTAATTTAAAAACTAGCAATTTTAACTAAATTTCGATTTTTATCAGGATTCAAAATAATTGAATTGATAGCCTTTTCATACATTTCACATATGAAATAATAATTATTTTATTGGTTTTCCCTAATTTTCCCGGCTCTAAAGTGTCAAATTTACTGAAAAATGTGCATTTTTACATTTCACAAGTTGTTAAATAATACGATTAATGAATTCATTCATTTCGTTATTTCGGGCAAAAAATGTAACCAAAAGTAACCTCTTCATAAAATAAGTAACTTTTTAGTAACCGCGGGTTAAAAAAGTAACTAAGTTACGAAAAAGTAACCCGTTCCGAGCCCTGAAATACTGGAAAAAATGCCCTGGAAATTCCAGGTTTAATTTTAGTTTTAATTTTTAGTTGCAGTTTAAAAACTTAATTTTCAGCCAAACTGATAAGGTTTCAACTAAAATTATGAATCTTCAACTTGAATATTTGAATTTTCAACCAAAAAGATGACTTTTTAAACAAAGTATTTTGAATTTTGAAGAAAATAAATAAACTGTCAACCAAAATAATTTATTCTGAACCAAAAATATTAACAATATAAATATAAACATTCGATTATTAAGTATAATATTTAATAGAATTAAATAATAAGTAATAAGTATAATTTTTCATAGCACAGAGTCATTCAAAAATTTCGCATTTTTCCCACAATCGATTCGAAATATTTATACAGTTTCGCGACTTTATTATAAATATTGTTTTTTGTTTCTAGGGATTCAATTAATATGTTTATTTTAGAAAGCTCTTACAAATTACTAAATAATACTAAAACCATAATCATTTCTTGCATTTGTCCCTAAAGACAATGAATTTCAATAATAATTCAAATTTTTATTTGATCTTCTTATAGTTAAAATCCAGTGCATATTTAGGTAAAATTAATGTGGATACCATATTGAATTCATTGTAATACCGCTTCAAATTTCTAACTTTTCAATTAAAAATATTGAATTTTCAACAAGATAGATGAATTTTTAAACAAATAATTAAGTTTTAAGTTAAAAAAATTAATTTTCTACCAAAAAAATTCAACCAAAGTGATGAATTTTCAGCTAAAATAATGAGTCTTCAACTGGAATAGATGAAGTTTAAACCAAAAACATGATTTTTTAACACAAGAATTTAAGTTTCAGCCAAATAGTTTTATTTTCAACCAGCAAGATGAATTTTCCAACAAGAAGATTAATTTCTACCAAAAAATACGATCTTTCAATAAAAATAAATATAACCAAAAGTAACCTCTTCATAAAATAAGTAACTTTTTAGTAACCTCGGATAAAAAAAGTAACTAAGTTACTAAAAAGTAACCCGTTCCGAGGCCTGTAAGTGTAAGAAGTGAGGGTACTAATAAAAGTAGCGTCAGCCCTGACCATAGTCATAGTACTATAGTGGCCGCTGACTGCATGGCAGGGACATTCCAACGTGTCAGTACCCCGCCGGTGAGCATGGGGCCCCATGGGTGAATATTCGAGCGCGGGGAGTGGTGGGGATTAGGGACTCAACCTGGGTCCTGTGTTGGGGTACGGGGGCATAATTCCTCTCTCGCCTCGCCCCGCGTAGGGGCACAGCTGGGTACTGCAGGCGCATAATACTCCCCCACTTTTTCGGGCCCTACGTCAGATCGTCAGTGTCAGTTTCTCAGTGGCTCTCGTCGCGATTCGTTGTGTTCGCTCCGCTGACTTGGGTGTGGTGTAGTTTAGTTGTACTGAATTCTCGTACTACGTACTCCTACCGGCAGTACACTTTCCCACTTTGCTTCGTACGTTAGTCTTTCTTCTCTTCTACGGTTTTATTTTATTTTTTTTTTTTTTAGGAAAACCAAATTTTCTTTTGACGTTTTCCTTGAAAAAAAGAGTGCTTCATCGTGGCTTTTCATTCTTGAGAGAACAATTTTTTTGTGCTTGTGTTTTACGTGTGTGCCATTTGGATTATTTACGTTTTTGTGGTATCTTGATTGTTAGATATTTTTCACTGATACTTGACCGGTTAGTTTGATGGAAAATTTTGTAATACTAGTCAGTGACTAATTTATCAGTTAGCAAAAATGCTTTATCAATTCTTTACCGAGTAAAAGATAATATTGAGAGATATTTGTGATCATTTGAAGCTGATAATTTTGTATTTATTCTGCGATTTCATGTGGTGATTCAATTATGTTTTGCGATCAGTACGAAATCCTAAACATTAATCAATGAGATTACGATTGAAAGTACAATAAACAGTCCTCAACATTATGCAAGACAATGTTAATTATTATCACATTGTTATAAAAGCATACAAATTATAAAAACCAATAATAATCAATGATATTGCAATAATAAGAATTTACAAGAAAACAATCAACATTTTAGGTAAATTAGAAATCATTTGGAATTTTTTCAGACAATTAAACAGGAAAATTAAAAATGGTTCAACCTTTAAGGTTTGAATTTGAAAGTATTCTTGGAATCTAGTGCTTAAATCCCTCTATTTTAAATTAGGTTTCCAATTATATTTTATAGTTCAAAGCTTTCAAAGGGAAATTAATCTTACTCAATTTCAAGTTTTTCAAACCCAAATATTTTAAGTTTATTTGAATGCCCAATACTGTAATTATTTACAAATAAAAAGTGCTCAATTTGAATTAGGTTTTCAGTTATATTTTGTGGTTCAAAGCTTTCAACTAGAAATTAATTTGATTCATCTTCAAGGCTTACAAACTTAAAAATTTTTGGTTTATTAGAATCCTCAATTTTACAATTATTTAAAAATGAAAATCGCTCAATTTTAATTTAGGTTTCCAATGATGTTTAATAGGTCAAAGCTTTCAACTGAAAATTCTATTCAATTTCAAATCCAAAAATTTTCTGTTTATTAGGATCAGTACTGTAATTATTTAAAAATGAAAATATCTCAATTTAAAGTAGGTTTTCAATTATACATTGTAGTTCAAAGCTTTCAACTAGAAATTAATCTTATTCAGTTTCAAGTATTTCAATCGTAAAATTTTGCAGTTTATTAGAATGCTCGGTACTTCAATTATTTTTTATAGTTCAAAGCTTTCAACTGAAAATTAATCCTCTTCAATTTCAAATCTTCTAAATCCAAAAATTTTCAATTTATTAGTACGCTCAATATTGTCATTAATTTTAAATGAACATGACTCCTTTGAAAATGTAAAATTTTTATTCTTTTACTTAAAATACTGCCTAATTTTGATTTTAAAGACTTTAAAGATTTTAAATTTAAACTTATTCATATTTTAGTATGCTTCCAAATAGATTGTTAAACGCATCAAACAATCCCGCACAACAGAAAGTGGCTTTTTATCAAAATCTTCAATTAAAATTCTGTTTGTAATTTAAAACCTGCTGATCAATAATTCTGAAAAAAATTATTATGAAAATGAACACTTTTTTCTCAAATTGCCAAACTTTCCATTTTCGCGTGCATTTTAATAAAAAAGTTCATCTCTTTTTGAAATGCTATCCTGCTCAAAAACTTTTTGTGAGATCAAAACTGAAACAAAAGTTTTGTATAATTTATTTAAGGGTTGTTTCAACATCCCTTAAAGATTGGATCAATGAAATTGATATTTACTAAAAAGCCAAATCACCGGAGATTTTTAAATTACATTATTGTGGTCGGAAATGTTGAAATAATTTTGTTAATAATGTTGAAAAGCCGAAAAGGTTGTTGAATTGATTTTAACATCCCTTAAAGATTCAAGCAAAAAAATCGTAATTTCCTAAGTAGCAAAATGACGCGAGATTTTTTGATTATACTGTTGAAATTAAAAATCACCTCAAACTAAGTGCAGAAAGCGTCCCCTGCCAGGAAAAGTGTTAAAATTCATTACTAGGGTTGTTTTAACATCCCTTAAATATTCAAACAAGGAAATTGACAATTGCTAAAAAGCAAAATCACGGGAGATTTTTCGATTCAATTATTATGGTTATTAAAATCATTTTGAGAAGCTTCCCGTAGCAGAAAAGGTTGTTGAATTTATTTTAAGGGTTTTAGCATCCCTTAAAGATTCAGGATAAGAGACATATCCTAGCAGAAAAAAATGAAGCGAAGAAATTATAATCAAGGCTATGCTCTACAAAATATGAGGCAAAATCTAAACAAAATTTATTCCTAAAAAATACTAAAATGAAGGAAAATTGTTCTCTCATGAGTGCATGAAAGCGTGGAGGATTTTATCCCGAGTGTTTACTATTTTTTCAGTAATTTTATGAATCGTGAGAAGAAAAGTGGCACGGATTGTGCGTCTGTGTGGAGTGTTAGTTTCACGGTAGCGTAGGTGAAGGGGACTCGTGAATTGTGCCGTGAAAATCGATGGATTTGGAATTTTAGAGCCGAAGCCATTGAAAAGTTCGTGGAAGCTGGTTGATTCTCAGCCTTTGGTTTCCCGCCCGGATTCTGTGGATTTGGCTGCTGGACCGGCCTTTTTGGCCGTTATGGACGACGCAGGCCAGCCCATTTTTATTTGCTTTTTTCACTCCCACGGATACAAAAAATAATCCCACTGTGTGTCGTTAATTTATCTAATGTGATAAGTTCCCCCTTTTCACCGGGATTTGGATTTCTTTCCTGGTGATACTACTCTTCAAGATTTTCCAATCATGACCGTTCCGGAAGAGTAAGTCATTTTTTATGAAACTGGATAGTATAAATTGGAATGAAAATTTCCTGTTATTGAATAATTTACTTTTTTATTTAGTGAGCCTCGTAATTTTTGTGTTCAGGGAATTTTCGATAAATTGAAGTGTATTTTGTGTAAACTTCACACTCTTTCTCATATTCCCCTCGTTTCCCCCTTTTTCAAAGAGTTCTATAAAACTATAATTCTATTATATTTTCGGTTCAAAATTCTACTATTTGGTTGGAAATTCAACTTTTTTGTTAATAATTCATATTTTTTGATCGAAAATTCAAATACTTGGTTGAAAGTTAAATTACTTTATTAATTAATTATTATTTATTATTTTAACTATATTTTGTTGACATTTTTTTGGGGGAAATTTATTTTCTTGACTGAAAATTTAACCATTCCATTTTTGGCTGAAAATTGATCGATTTAAGTTGAAAATTCAACTATTATATTTTTGTTTAAAAACTGTTCCTTTTTAGTTGAAAATTCAACTATTAAATTTTTCATTAAGAATTCAACTTTTTTTGTTGACAATTTTATTATTTGGTTGGAAATTGAATTTTTCTGTTTTAATTCAACTGTTTTTGATTTGAAAAAAATCTTTTTTAGTTGAAATATCAACTGTTAAAATTTTCATTGAGAATTAATCTTTTTGGTTGAATTCAACTGTTTTTTATTTTTAATTAAAATAATTTCTGGGTTGAAATATCTACTATAATATTTTCCCTTGAGAATTCATATTTTATATTGAAAATTGAACTATTTGTTTGAAAAATGAACTCCTTTGTTGAAAATTCATTTTTTCATGTTCAAAGATTCATGGTTTTAGTTAGAAAGTCATCTCTTTGTTTGAAAATTTTAATTTTTGGTTGAAAACTTTTTTTTTGTTGAAGATTAATTTTTTTTTAGTTGAAAATTCAACTCTTTTTAGGAAAATACAACTTTATACGTTGAAAATTCAACTATTTGGCTAAAAATTAAATTATTTTGTTGAAAATTTAATTATTTGTTTGAAAATTCAACTAGTTTGTTAAAGATTCATCTTTTTTGGTCAAAAATGTAACTGTTTTGTTTAAGATTCGCCTTTTTAAGAAGAAATTTCGGCTTTTTGGATTACATTTTCAACTAACTTCTAAAAAATTTGTCTTTCTGACTTGAAAATTCAACTATTTTGTTAAAAATCATCTTTTTGGTTTAAAATTCATCTGATTTGCTGACCTGTCTTCTAAAAAATTCGTATGATTGGCTAAATTTTTTTTCCAAATTTTTGGTTAAAAATGCAACTGTTTTTGGTTAAAGTTTACTCTTTTTTTAAACATGGTTTTTTCATTTGAAAATGAATTTTTTTACCTAAAAATTTAACCATTCCATTTTTGGTTGAAAATTAATTTTGTTGTTGGAAATTCAACTATTTTTAGGAAAATAGAACTTTATACGTTAAAAATTCAACTATTTGGTTAAAAAATCAATTATTTTGTTGAAAATCTAATTATTTGTTTGAAAATTCAACTAGTTTTTAAAAATTCATT
>CAKNXH010071122.1:0-10883 GCA_932178445.1 Andricus quercusramuli | reverse complement strand
ATAATTTTTGCCAAAAATGTAACTGTTTTGTTGAAACTTCGTCTTGTTATGAAGAAAATTTGTCTTTTTAGTTTGAAAATTGAACTATTTTGTTAAAAGTCATCTTTGGTCTAAAATTCATCAAATTTGTTTAAAATTCGTTCATTTGGATTGAAAATTCATATTTTTTGCTGTGAAAGTTTTTGCTTGAAAATTCATCTTCCTTGGTTGTAAATTGGCCTGTCTTCTAAAAAATTCGTCTGTTTGTCTACACAAATTTCCAATTTTTGGTTAAAAATGCAACTGTTTTTGGTTAAAGTTTAATCTTTACTTTAAACATGGGGTTTTTCATTTTAAAAACTTTTAATTTAAAACTTATGCTAAATAAATAGAAATGTGTCCATTCCATTTTTGGTTAAAAATTAGTTTTTTAAATTCAAAATTCAACTATTTTTAGGAAAATACAACTTTATACGTTGAAAATTCAACTATTTGGTCAAAAATTCAATTATTTTGTTGAATTTTTTTTTTAATTCAACTAGTTTTTAAAGATTCATTTTTTTGCCAAAAATGTAACTGTTTTGTTAAAGCTTCATCTTGTTATAAAGAAAATTTGTCTTTTTAGTTTGAAAATTGAACCATTTTGTTAAAAGTAATCTATTGGTCTAAAATTCATCAAATTTGTTGAAAATTCGTCCTTTTGGATTAAAAATTCATATTTTTGCTAGGAAAGTTCTTGCTTGAAAATTCATTTTTGGTTAAAGTTTAATCTTTTTTTTTTCAGTTGAAAATAAATTTTTTTTACCTAAAAATTTAACCATTCCATTTTTTGTTGAAAATTGATGGTTTTTAGTGAAATTTTTGTTTTCTTTTGACTGAAAAATCATTCTTGACTAAAATTTCATCTCTTTTAGTAGAAATTGGACATTTTTTGGTTCAAAATGCAAATGTTTTGGGTTGAAATTTAATCTTTTTGTTCAAACTTCATCTTTGTAGGTTCAAAATTAAACCATTTTGTTCAAAATTCGTCTCTTTTGCTTTGTAAATGAATATTTGTTGTTGAAAATTCAACTGTTTCTTTGAAAATTCAATATATTTCGACTTGAAATCCGAATTTTTTCATATTTCATTTTTATATTGTTGTTTTTTCATGCCTAAAAAAATTTATAACGTTCAGGGAAAATGAAAAATTGGTCAGGGAAAATCAGGTAATTATGAAATTGGGATTTTTTAGTAACCCTGACATAGGTCATTGACACTGCCTACTTTAAAAGAAAGTTTCCTGAAAACTGTTAAGTTGAGTGTCAAGGTGTGTACTATGTATCCTTTCCGTTCTTTTGGGACCACCGGAAATGACGGTTGGTGTACGGGTGAAATGTTTCGCGCCTTGAGCTTGACCGGTACGAAAAGAAGAGGTTGAAATTTATGAAGAGAATCCGTTATGAAATATTTCTCATCGCATCAAATTTAATTATTTATACATTCCGCTACGAAAAAAGGGGTCAAGAATAAAATCTAGGAAAAACGTATATATTTGTTGATACGGCTGAGGAAATTAATAACAGCGCCCGGCAAAGTTGAAAGTATAGCAATTAACACTTCCCGAGACCAAACAAGTTGATTAGCTGAGTGACCCTATTCTGGTTCTGTACAAATTATGAATAATAATTTCACAAAAAGAAAGTGGTTTAGTAGCTTCCTCTTAGAAAAAAATATTTACGGGCCATAACGAAGGTAATTTTTTTTCCGTGGCAAAAATGGCATATACCATAAATTTATTTAGGGAACTCTTAATTTTTGAATCAGATTCTTAATATTTCTAGATGGGTAGGTTCATCGTTAAATTTCTCACGATTAGACACGTCAAGGGATCCTTAAAGAATTTTTGAAGGAAGGACACTTCCTGTCTGATGCTTGAAAAGTGAAGGGTCATAAGGGATGGAATCTCTTGTATCACATAAAAAATAAATGGCTCGTGACGATCCAATTTTATGAAGGTATCGCTCGATAAATCTAATTTGTCCCCGAACGTTTAGGCTTAGTATAAGGACCGCCATAAAAATTATTCAAACGTTAATAAATGAATTGGTCGATTCCATTTCTCACGAACTTGACAATTAAGTGAGAAAAGTTTTTCTATGATGTAAGATTGTATAAGGGAACCCAAGTACTGTGGGGATATTGAAAAAATCAATTAAGAATATTTCAGAATTTGAAGGGGATAACACTTTCATTTTACAGAAAAGAATCTTTGTTTTCGAAAATAATATTTGAAGAGGTTTAACGTGATGAAAGGACAGACACTTGAGTCAAATTGAAAAATATAAGTTATGTAAAACGATCTATTTATGCACTTGTCTTTCATCCTCTCCATTTCGGAAATTGAACTAATCACCCATTATTTTTATACTAAAATGTAAGAATATTATATTTTAAAAATTGATTTAGACGGTTTAAAACGTATTTTCTGTTATTCTTATTGTGTTAATAATTAAAAAATTAGAGTATGTTATTCATAGCAAATGGTTAATTCTTAACAGTTTAGAATTTAGATTATTTTTGTCTTGTTTCTGTATGTGAAAGCATTTCAATGTCGTGTGGTAACCTCATTGATTTTTTTTTCAACGGAAACGGAAGTGGAATACCGGGCCACGAAGTTGAGTTTGAGCACGCAAAATCAGGGAAACCCACAAAAGGTAAAAAGCGTAAAATAAAGAATCATTGACCCACGAGGCCACCCACAAAACAACGAATTTCATCCAGGAAAGGAATAATTATAATCCTACCACACTTTTAAAGATATGTAATTTTCTCTCCTTATTGATTAAAAACAAAATAGTTTACAGTTATGTTTACAGTGAGAATTTGATCACTGGAACAAATCAGTAAGGATTTTACTGATGAAACAGTAAAAATAATTTCCGTAATATTTCAATGAAACAACATGCTTTGACTAATTTAGTTGGTTAAATCTGACTGAAAATTAGTTAAATTATAAAGAAATGAATCAGTGATTAACTCCTTTTTATTTATGTAATATGAAAACTTTTACTTTTACAGCTCACATAATTGGAATACATTAAAATCTCAAAAGAAAAGATGGTTAATAACACCAGACTTTGCATTCTTTTTCTTATTCCCATCTTTTTTTTTAAGAATTACTCTTTGTTCCCGTGTTTTAAAGAATTTTCTACTTTTCCCCCTTTTTCATGTTTTTTCGACTAAGCTAACTAAATTCATAATTAAGTAATTAAGTAAATTATCTTCCACACAAAAATAACATTATTCTGTTTTCAATCGTTATCCTTGTTTACTGCCATAGTTACTCATTTTACGATAATAGGATGTTAACAAAAATTGTATATGTATACCTGGAAAATAGTTTTTACACAATTTTTCTTTGTATTTCACAAATTAAACATCACAAATTTTTAAGAACGATTTAAACAGCTATTTGTCAGCTATCACTTTCTAAGAAAAATTTCCACTTTTCTAACATAATATTTTAAAAGTAATAAAAATGAACTTCAAAATTTGTTCAAGTTTTATTGAAAATTCAAATTGGAAGTTTATTCTTTTCGGTTTAGAAATCTTATTAAATTTTAGGTAATAGAAATAAATGGTAGAAAATTCAAGTATATATTTTGTTGAACATTCGTCCTTTCGTTTTGAAAATTCGTAGGCATTTCATTTTTTTTAATGCAAATGAGTGGTTCAAAATTAAAATATATCAGTTAAATATTTACCTTTTTGTTCAAAATTCACATTTTTCGATTGAAAATGAATCTTTTTAAATTGAAAATTCAATTTATTTGTTGAAAATCCATATATTTTTTGTTTAAAATTCGTCTTTATTTGTAGAAAACTAATTCCGTTGGTTACAAATTGGACTATTTGTTCGAATATTTATATATTGAGTTGAAAATTCGTATTTTTGGTATAAAATCAATTTTTTAAATAAAAATACAACTGTTTGGTTGAAATTTAGTCTGTTTTACTCTTTAAAATTAATTTTTTTTTATCGAATATTAATAATTTTTCGGGAAAATTAAACTGTTTTCTAGAAAATTAAAGCTTTGTAGACATTTTTTCTGTGCGAAATAATTCATCTTCTCGGATGAAAATTCAACTGATTGGTTAAAAATGTACGTTTTTTGTTGAGAATACATCTTTTTGAATAGAAAATTAATTTTCTTGGTTGGCAGTTAAAAATTAAGCTCTTTTGGTAGAAATATTTTATATTTTTTTGGTTTCATTTAAAAGGTTTTCATTGAAAATAAAAAAATGTTCTTGGTTCAAATATCAAACATTAAATTTTTTCTTGATAATTCGTCTTTTTAGGTTAAAAAATATACTCTGGTTGAAAGTTAAACTGGTTTCTTGAACATTCTTTTCTTTCTGATTAAAGATTTATAATTTTAGTGTAAAATTCCTATCTGCTTGAAAATTGATTTTTTAACTGAAAATTTGACTACTTGATTGAGAATTCAACTGTTTTGTGGAAAATTCGTCATTTTGTCTTCAAAATTCAAAAATTTGGTATAAAATTCAACTATTTGTTATAAAATTCAATTGTTTTGTAGAAAATTCAAACTGTTTTGTCGAAAATTCTTTTTTTTTCAAATTGGGAATTAATTTTTTTGTGTGAAAATTTTACTATTCTATTTTTGGATAATAATTGATCTTATTTAGTTTCAAAATTCCACAATTTGGTTAAAAATTGATATACTGTGTTGAAGATTCATCTTTTTGGTTAAAAATTAATTTTTTTTTGTAGAAATATATTTTTTTGCATTAAAAATTCTACATTTTTGATACAATTTATAGTTTCTAATGATTGAAAAATATTTCGTGGTGGAATTATCAATTATTACATTTTTTGATGAGAATTTATCTATGTTTTTTTTCCTTCGAAAATTCAACTACTTGGTCGAAAGTTGAACTACTTTACTAATTCATAAGATACAGTAATGACTAAATACAAGAAAAAATTTTAGTTGTTCATATTTTCAGAAAGAATATTACGTAATTTGGAAACAAACCCTAAGGGGGGCAAATTTTCAATCATTTAGTAAAAATATTTTCCATAAAGGACCATTTTTTGGGCTAATTGTCTTTGCGTTAAAAAAATGTTGAAATTTTAATAATTTTTTTAGATTTTCAACATGCTGAAAAAGATCACACCAAGTGGAAATCTCTAATTACTACAAAAAAGCCATAATTTTCAATTTCCTCTCTAGACATCAAAACTCAAATAAAATATTTGTTTCAATTTTTTTCTTATAACTCTATAGATGTTCCTAATCATTTTTTATTCATTTTTTGCTACGAATAAAAAAATACATTTCAACATGAAGATTATTTTTAGAATTTGTTGCAGTTTTTAACTTATATATTTTTGATGCAGAACTTAGAATCATCTGATCGAGTTCTTCTGGGGGTGAAATTTATTTGACTTGCATTTTTAAAAATCGAAAAGATTTATCATTTTTCGAAAAATGATTTTTTGGACTACCCTAATAAACAAGTCCTAATTGCTTCAATTAACGAAAATTGTTGCATCACTTCTGAAAGTATTTCTACTCCCTTAATTTTATTTAAACTGACAGAATCTAAATGAAGCTAGGGAATGACATAGAATAAAAAAAACTGACATCTTCCTGATGCGTCTGAAAGAAAATAAGCCTAGTTTATTGAACCTAACTCGTCTAATATTGTGTCTCGAATGCGGTCTGTTTCTCTAATAACAAATCCGGATCTAAATGAATCTCGATGCGGGTCTGGGATGAGTATATTATTCTTTTATTATAAGGTACAGAGGAAACGGAAGAGACATTTCAAATGCCTTGGCATGAATATAAGAAAAAATAAAATGCAAAATCAGAATCCTTCTCGACTCGTGAAATCATCGATAAACCGCTGGACATCGTTGGAAATTTCTTCCAGGAATGGTGACTGGTCGCGAAATCCTGAATCACCACTTGAGCGTTCAATTCGAGAAGACATTCATTCATTGACTCGTTGTAGTAAATGTGTCTCGTAATAACCACGTGACATCAGATGACACAATAAATCACATTTTCAATTAAATCAGTCGTGAATATTTCATTTTTATTCACATTTAATGGTGTTAAGGTTTTAGAGACTTCACAGGCCAAAGTCGAGCCAAAATGCTCATAAAAGAGGGGAAATGGGGCGATTTTTCACGAAAATAGGGGAATAATAGTGGGATAAACTTTCTTGAATAAAGTTAATGTAGGTGCCAATATTCCTAAGATTTCAAGACGAAATATATAGTATTTCCAATAAAATAGTTGAATTTTCAACAAAAAAGATCAATTTTAAAACAGTTGCATTTTTAAGCCAAAAAGACGGTTTTTTTTAGAAGACTGTCGAATTTTCAACAATATCCTTGTTTCAATCAAGAAAGATTAATTTTTGACCAAGGATGATGAATTTTCAACTGATAAAGAACACTTTTCTATCAAAAGATGATTTTGCAATCCAAAAAGACGAATTTTTATATACATAAAGAGAAATGTTTAATAAAACAGTTGAATTTTTAAAAAATAATTAAGTTTTCGAGCTAAGAAGTCGAATGTTTTAGAAAAAGTTGAATTTTCAAGAAAAAAGTTAATTTTCGATCAAGAAAGTTGAATTTTGTGTAACAAACAATTAATTTTCAACCATTTAATGGGCGAAAAGACTAATTTTCTATTAAAAAAATCAATCAAGAAAGATAAATTTTCGACCAAGGAAAAGATACTTTCAACCAAAAAAGATGACTCTTCTATCAAAAGATGATTTTTTAAACCAAAAGGATAAATTTTCTATTAAAAAAAAAAACGAATTTTCAACAATAAATAAAGTTTTCAAGCTAAAAAGTCGAATATTTTAGAAAGCAGTTTTTACTTTGAAACTCAACAAGGTGAATTTTCAACAAAAAAATTTAATTTCAATCAAGAAAGATGAATTCTCAACACAAAACAAATTTTTAACTATACTCTAACCAAGAAGACAAATTCTCTTTCTAAAAGGACGAATGTTCAACAAAACAGTTGAATATTCAACCCCAAAAAGAAGAATTTTAAAGAAAAAAAATTAAGTTTACAAGCTAAAAAGTCGAATGTTTCAGAAGATAGTTGACTTTCAAACTCAAAAATGTGATTTTTCAACAATAGAGTTAATTTTTAATCAAGAAAGATGATTGTTCAACAAAACAGTTGAATTTTTAACCATAAGAGGTGAATTCTGAATAAAAATATATAAGCAGATTTTTCAATTAAACAGAATTAACTTAATAAAAAAACACGTTTCTACCACAAAAGTTGAATTTTTAATAAAAAACGATTAAAATTCAACCAAAAACAGTTGAATTTTCAATCAAATAGTTCAATTTTAAAGCCAAAAAGGCGAATATTTTAGAAGACAGTTCAATTTTCAACAAAATATTTTAATTTTTAACAAAATAGTTGAATTTTCAAAATAAATAAATTTTAAAATAAAAATATAACAGGAGGCTTTTCAACCAAATTGATTGTTTTTTTTTACTGGGTGCTATTAATCCCCAGGCTGAAAAATTATGTATAGTTTATACACAGTGGCAAAATTATAAAATAAATGAAAATTATATATAATTCAGTGAACATTTATATTTGCCATAATTATAGAAAAGTTTCATTAATTAATATAAAACTTGCAGAAAACTTGTTGAACATCCAATTTAACTTGAATTTACGATTAAGACAATTGTATAATTTTTTTCGATCAGTAAGCGCTGAAAAATGTCCATTTTTTTAGTAAAATTATAAAAAGTGACGATTATTTGGGCTATTTTTCGTTGCGTTTAAAAAAAATTGAAATTTTAATAATTTTTCAGTACATCGGGACCAGATAAAAATAGTCTGCTAGCAACATTCTACTGAAAAAAAATCATGCCGAATGAAAATCTCTAATTAAGTATTACAAAAAAACAATAATTTTCAATTGCCTATAGAATAGCTAATAAAAGTCCTAAATTATGGTCCAAATAATTTTTAATTAATTATTTGCTAATAATTAAAAATTTATTTTAAAAATTGATATAATTTTTCGACTTTTGTAGTTTTTAAATTAAAAACTGTTGTGGCAGCGTAGATCAAGTTTTTTAGGGGTCAAACTTCATTATTTGACTTATTTAAAAAAAAAAATTGAAAACCGTTCTCACTTGTCAAAAAAACTTTTTTTATCAACCTTTCGTTCATCGAAGTTCAAATTTAACCCTTAAAGGACACTTGGGGTCACAGTGACCCCACGAATTTTCCGATTTTTTCCCCGATTGTCTAAATTTGTTTTCAAGTATTTTTTTGAATAGTTAAGTTATCGCTAAGGCTTTAGGAATATTTTATTCCTTTTTGACATTGTTTCAACATCACTCATGATTTTCTTTCAGTAAAAAATATCGTTTACTTTTGATCTGACAGCAATTTTAAGTCGGTGGGGTCAGTGAGACCCGATGTGTCCTTTATGGAATTATTTGGAGGTGTGACCTTTAAGAGTTAACAATATCCTTCAACAGAAGACTGCTTCTGGTTGCAGATTCCTGTTACCGACATTTACCGATATTTAGAGTATTCGAGGGTTCGCGTCTGCGCTAAATTCGTAAGTTTCTAGACAAATTGTCCCTCCTGTGACATTTATGAAACAAAGTGGGTGTTCTGTTTAAAATGCAGCGTGTGCAAGAGCGTGAGAGAGCCCGGACAGAAATCGCCCCCCAAAGAAAGGAGAATAATGAGAGTAGATCAGAGAAGGGAAGAAAAAGAGGGAAGGTCGTATGAGGTGAAGGCGTATGGTCAAATTGTGAAAAGAATAGTAATAAATGAACAGATGAAGCCGTTTTTTTGTGAGTGAACCCACACATTAATGTCATACACATTGTGCAATTATGCAATTGTACATTGTAAGCATTTCTCCCATTTGGGCGTCACCATCAACTTTGGACAAAGCAGGCAGTGGTTTTGATAAAAACAGCAGGAATCACCCTTCTTGACCAAATGTTATTCGTAAATTAATACCCTATTTCCTTTTATAAATGCTTCATGTAACTTCTTTGAATACAATTGTAAGTTTGCTTTTTATTTCCAAAAATGGTATTTTTTGATCTCTCAATTTCCAACACTTTTTTTATTTCAAAGGACATAATTTAAAAACATGTAAGGCATTTAAGTTGATTTTTCAAATTGAAATGGTTTAAAATATGAACGTAGTCCTAGAGGTTTATGTTTCGAAGGCCTGCAAATTAGAAGCATCTAAATTAAAATTTCTTCCAATTGAAGTTTCTTAAGGGCATGTACCAACATGGTTTATGTTCGGCAGCTTTATTTTTAAAAAAGAAATGTAAATATCGTGTTGAAATGTTGGGAAATGATTCAAAATATATAATGTTGCGTCTCTCTGGACAATTCGAGTATTATTTTTCTTTAGATAGCGTAATTTTATTAATTTTTAGTTTAGAATGTAACTGAGAGCAGGGCTTTAGAGCCCTAGATAATATAGAATTAATGAAATTGCATTATTTAAAAAAATAAAAACTTAAATGGGCTAGAGAAAGGTGCCGTTATATATTGTGAACACCTTTCTGATAGATTGAGCCACTGCTTGATTCTTTTTATGATATAAAATTTTATCTCATGAGTAATTTCCTAGAACCGGAAGAGAGTGATGTCTCGTTTCTGCAAGGACAAACAGAGTGAGACTCGCTCTATTTCCTACGATGTCAGAATGCCACCAACGGGAATCTAAATTGATAATTATCTTAATCTTACGAGAAACAGTGCATGTCCGAAAAAAATAGGAAAATGGAGAATATGAAGAAGTTCTTGATTTGCATTAGAGAAGGTGAGATTTAAACAATTTCAAATTTTTATTCTTCAAAATTGTTTAAAGAGTCAAATAGCATAACAGGGTGGTCTACACTCTAGACCAGGAAAATTCTGCAAATCAGGAAAATGTCTGGGAATTAGATTGGAATTTTGAAAAAATTCTGGCAAAAGTCAGGGAATTTCTATAAGAGGCACTTTAAATAACTGTCAAGAATAGTAAATTTTTAATTTTATTGTTTCGTTATAACAATTTTGTTAAAAAGACATCTTTTTTTTTAGTTGAAAATTAATTTTGTAACTAAAATGTACCTATTCCAGTTGAAGACTCATAATTTTATGTTAGTTGAAAATTTATATTTTTGAATTGAAAATTCAAACGCTTGGGTAAAAGTTGAACTACGTTATATGAAATTTATTAAATTTTTCTGTTAAACATTAGTTTTTTTTTTGTTAAAATTTATGTTTCAACTGAAAATTAAACTTTTTCATTCTGCTTAATAAAAGTCTACTATTATATTTTTCGTTGAGAATCCATACTTTTTATTTAAAAAATCAATATTTCATTTGAAAATTCATCTCTTTAATTGAAGATTTGACGATTTCGTTGAAAATTCAGTTTTTTAACTGAAAATTTAACTTTCATTTTTTGATTTAAAGTTAACTTCCACTTTTTGTTGAAAATTCAACTTTTTGATTAAAAATTTAACTGTTTGTTTGAAAGTTCGTTTATTTGGTTAGAAATTTATATTTTTTGGTAGAAAATTAGTCTTTTTGGTTGTAAATAAATCTTTTTGGTTTTAAAATTAAATATTTATTTGTATTATATTTTTTGTTAAGAATTCTTTTTTTTACATACAATCTTTTTTTATTTTTTTTTTATTTTCTAAGAATTTTGCATACAAATTTTTTTACATACTTAGGAAGATTTTTAGGCAATTTTTCTAATTACACGGATTTTTTTTTAATTTTAGGAAAAATACCAATTATTTTGAAACATATTTAGAAGGTTTACAAATTTATCAAGGAAAAATTAAAGAAAAATTT
>CAKNXH010071121.1:728-11979 GCA_932178445.1 Andricus quercusramuli | reverse complement strand
TAAATATTTTAATTTTGAACCAAATTGCTGAATTTTCTAAAAAAAAACGAATTAAATTTTCAACAAAAATTTGAATTTTCAACGAAAAAAGTTCATTAACAACCAAATAGTTTAATTTTCTACAAAATTTTGGAATTTTCAAGCAAAAAGGCTTATTTTTCAGAAAGCAGTTGAATTTTCAACCAAAAAATAAGAAATTCAAATAAAAAAGTTAATTTACAACCATATAGTTACATTTTTAATGGAAATTTTGAATCTTCAAACGAAAAAATGAATTTTTCAGAAAAAAGTTGAACTTAAATAGTTTATTGAAAAAAATTAATTTTCAACAAAACTTGTAATAGTTGATATTTCAGCCCAAAAAGATTTTTTAAATTTGAAATTGAAAACTATTTAATTCAGAAAAATAAGATCAATTTTCAAGAAAAGTGTAGAATCTTTAACCAAAACAGATAGATTTTTAACCAAACAGTTATATTTTCAACCGGAAGGGATGAATTTTTAAGCAACAATATGAATTTTCCTCCAAAAAAGACGGATTTTTAACAAAATATATTAATTTTTGATCAAATAGTAGAATTTTTCCACTCGAGAATATCAATTTTTAATTGTAAATATTCATTTTCAACGAAAAATGGAATAGTTATTTTCATTAAAAAAATTATTTGTTAATAAAGAAGAAAGAATTTTCAACAAAATAGTTAAATTTTCTACCAAAAATGACGGATTTTCAACCAAAAACGAATTCGTAACAAAGAAGTACAACTTTTAATTTAAAAAAAGTTGTTAACAATTATTTGTTTTCCCTTTTTTTTCAATTTGAGCTTTCCCCAGTTAAAATCTAATGTTATTTTCAAAGTCCATGGGGCACAAGTTAATGGGGACCAATTTGAAAACAAAAAATGGGAAATTTATTTTTTCGGGTATCTCAAAAAGTGTTTCTTTTAGCATCACAAACAAATAGTTGTAAATTAAATATAAGTTACTTCATTTATCATTTGTTTTTTTTATAATTTCTCTGAAATTATTATTAAAATTGTTTGTATAATTTTTTTTTAAATTTACCTCTAGCTTCTTGTGCACAGTTACAACATCCTTTGATCTGATGCCTGTTTCCGGTTTTGACACTTCGTCAACGTTTTTCTTCGATTCCGAAGACTGGAGGTTTCTGGGTGATATTATTTCATAAAGTATACCATAATTGACATTTCCAATATCCACTCGATTCAAATCTTCCGAAATGCTTCGCTTGTCCACTCTTCTAAAAAAATCTTCTCTATTTTGAGGAACAATTTCAACAAGTCCCTCTGCTTCACCATTTGGGTCATGCTGGTTCTTTTCCTTTGATTCAGGATTCCAAAAATCGCTGAAAAATTCTGGAACCGATGGGAGACTCCTTTTTTGAATTTGCGAAATCTCGGTGTCTTGATCAATAGAAGGCCTAGGAAAATTATCGCAGAATTCTACTCCAAGGGGAATACATTCAGTAGCTGTGATAACCGTTTTCTTCAACGATCTGATGATTCTGACCATGTTGGTTGTAGATTTGTTTTCATTTGTCGGAATTCCGGTTTTTGATAAATTCACATCTGCTTCTTCCACCTGCAGTCGCCTATCCAAAGACTCAAAACTTTCCAAATACACTCTGCTTGGACCAAAATTTTCGAAACTTACGTCCTTGGTGTCCTTAAAATCTATAATCATGTCCACATAACTTTGTCTTATTCTCTCAATCTTTTCTTCATAATCGTGTTGAGTTTTCTTAAATTTTCCGATACCACAGGGTGGAAGTTCTCGACCTGCTGTGACACAAATCTGTGGAATTAAACCCGTTGGTATAATTTGTATTTCCGGTCGTACACGTCTGGCGAATCCGTACTCAACACTTGCTATCGCGAAGAGGATCAATAGTTGTACAGGATTCTTCATGGTGGTGTTAAAAAAATTTTTTTGGGAAAATTTGTCACTTTTTCTTCCGAGTCTTCACTGGACCTTCAGATACACAGTTTGCCTCCTAAATGGACACTGAACTTTGTGGAAGGAATGTGTACCTTAAATAGTAGAAGATGGGCATTTCTGATGTTAGACGTTAGACGCAAAGGTTCAGGCCATTTCCGGCTTACAACGATTGTGTATACTTCTATCAATCAGGTAAAAACGGGGATTGTACTCTGTGAATGTAAGATTGTAAAGGCCACTGACATTCTGAAGAAGATTTTCTCAATGAAGCGAAATACTACTACCTTAAGATAGGTGCGGTTCAAAAACTACGTCACGCTAGTTTGAACACTTTTTCCATCCCTCACCTTCTCCGTCACAGATCATCACACAAAGCTTGAACCCCCCAGGGCGATGTCACCAATTCAAAGACCCCCCACCCCCGCCCTTTTAGGTCGAAAATTTTATCTTTGGTTTCATTTGATAAACGCCTAAATAAAATACCAAAGATTTGGTCTGAATCAATATTTTTCAAATATGGATTATTAATTTTTTAAGTTGTGAAAAAAAATCTATCTAGCTCCGCTGGGATTCGAACACCAGGTCTTTCAGATTTCCGGTCTGATGCTTTATTTGACCAACTAAGCTACAGAGAGACAAGAAGATTTTCTTCACAACTCCTTTTATTAATTGATGTTATGGTTTTTGAGCTGTTGACCAGGTCTTCAAATCCCAGCGGAGCTAGAGAGATTTTTTTCACAACATCACATCAACATCATATTAATGAATATTTCGCTGATTGGAAACCATAACATCAATTGATAAAAACCCACTCTCATGTTGGAATGATTGGAAATTAATCTTGCAAGTACATTGAATGACGTCGACATTCAACTTTTAGAACTTGTGAAGAAAATCTTCTCGTCTCTCCGTAGCTCAGTTGGTTAAAGCATCAGACCGGAAATCTGAAAGACCCGGTGTTCGAATACCAGCGGAGGTAGAGAGATTTTTTTCACAACTTATAAAATTAATAATCAATATTCAAAAATATTGATTCCAGGCCAAGTGGTGATCTCTAAACAGGGCAAATAGGGTGACTTTTTACGAAAATAGGGGGATTTAAAATCAGAAAAGATAATTTTTCAACCGAATGGTCCAATTTTCAAATAAAAAAAAAATTAATATTAACCACAAACGGTTGCATTTTGACAAAATAGTCGATTCTTCAAGTCAAGAAAACTAATTTTCTAGAAGACAGTTTGATTTCCAACCAAGAAAGTTGAATTTTCAACCAAGAACTTTACTACCAAACAAGACGGATTTTTAACAAAGAATATGAATTTTCATCAAAAGAATTACATTCTTGACAGAATAGTTGATTTTTCAACAACATAGTTGAATTTTGATTTATGAAGATGAATTTGCAACTAAAAAAGATTAAATTTCCACCAAAAGAGATGATTTCGCAAACTTCAAAGTCGAATCTGGCGGAACTTAGAAGGTGGTCTTCTGCAGTTTTCCTCTCCTCTGGCCAAATGTCCGGGCAAATGATGGAATCCGGGAATGTTCTGAATTACAGTAACATATATGGAGAAACATGTTTCAAGAGAAAAATTATTCCAGAAAATCTTGACAAAGCAAAATTTCATTCAATTGAAGAGATTATCAAAGTACTGGAAGAAATTAACAAAAATAAAAAAGACTGATATTAATGCGAAAAGGAAAGTTTTTACCATTATAAAATTTGTATGCTTCTCTCATTCTTATTAAATATATAGTGCATATATTTTCTTATTTGTATGTTTGATATATATATATGTATTATATATATATATATATATATTCTTATATATATGTATGTTTTTATGTAAGCTACAAAATAGTCAAACTCTGTTTTTTGTTTATGAAAATTATTTGAATAAATGATCATTGTTGTAAATTTTCAAAGTATCGTAGAAAAAAGATGTTAGAAATACATTCTTTGTTGATTCCGTGAACAAATTGAGCCTATTCTTTGACAAATGAAATTGTTAAAATAATGAATAAATCTTGGAAATTTGAATAGCATGATAGAAAAAAGTCACTGGGAATATATTTATATAGTTAATTACGTAAACAATTGACCCTATTCGTTAAAAAATAGCCAAATTCTGAATTTGTTATATGAAATTGTGTCCATTCTTTGAAAAAAAATCTTTGCTCTGAATATGTGTATGAAAATTGTTTAAATAATTAATAATTCTTGTAAATTTTCAAAGTATCATAAGAGAGAGTTATTTGAAAATCATTCTTCATTGATTCTGTAAACAAATTGTGCCTAATCGTTGAAAAATAGCCAAACTCTGAATATCTTTATGAAAATTGTTGATATAATTAATAATTATTGTGCATTTGCACAGTAATGTAGGAAAGACTCATTACAAATACATTCTTTTTGGTTCTGTAGACAAATTGAGCCAATTTGTTGAAAAATAGACAAAATATAAATTTGTTAATGAAAATTGTTCGAATAATTAACAATTCTTGTACATTTACACAAGCAACATATAAAACAGTCATGAGAAGGACTTTTCTCAACCTCAGAAAAAAGTTATCGGACAAATATTCTTGGTTAATTCTATAAAAAAAATGTAGCTTATTCGTTGAAAATAGCCAAAACCTGAATTTGTAAAGTAACATAGAAAAGAGTATTCGGAAAGACATCTTCAGTTCAGTCCGTGAACAAATTCTGCCCATTCCTTGAAAAATAGCCAAGCTCTTTATATCTTTATGAAAAATTTTGAAATAATTCATAATTATTGAAAATTTGCAAAGTATCGTAGAAAAAAGTTATTGAAAATACATTCTTTTTTGTTTTTGGAATCGAATTAAACCTATACTTTTAAAAATAGCAAAACTTTTCATTTGCTTATGAAAATTGTGTAAATAAGCAATGATACTTGGAAATTTGCAAAGCATTATAAAAAAAGTAATTGGAAAGATATATTCTTAGTTAATTTTGTACAAAATTAAGCCTATTTGAAAAATAGCCAAATTCTGAATCTTTTAACCGAAATTGTTTGAATAATTAATAATCCTTGTAAATTTACAAAGCAACATAGAAAAGAGTAATCAGAAAGATATTCTTAGTTGACTCCGTGAACAAATTGTGCCTATTCCTTGAAAAACAGCCGAATTCTGAATATATTCATGAAAATTGTTTAAATAATTTATAATTATTCCAAATGTGCAAAGTATCGTAAAAAAAGTTACTGGAAATACATTCTTCATTGATTCTGGAAATAATTAATCTTATTCTTTAAAAAATAGACAAAATCTTAAGGGGCCATTCACAAAATACGTGATATATGTGCCTATTCCTTAAAAAACAGCCAAACTCTGCATGTTTATGAAAATTCTTCAAATAATTATTTTGAAGTTTTAAATAAATTTTAGTTAGGTTGAATGAATATTTTTACTAAAATTGTTTAAATAATGATCAATTATTGTAAATGTGCAAAGTATCATAGAAAAGAGATATAAGAAACACATTGTCCTTATTTATTCCAGAAACAAATTTAGCCTATTCTTTGAAAAATAGCCAAACTCATCATTTATCTATAAAAATTGTTCAAATAATTATTAAATCTTGAAGATTTCCATAGAATTATAGAAAAAAGTCATCGGAAAGATATTCTGAGTTAATTTTGTAGAAAATTGAGCCTTTCCATTGAAAAATAGCCAAACTCTGATTTTTCAAATGGAAATGGTTCAAATAAATGAAAAATCTTGTAAATTTACATTTTTCAAATTAAATATAGATAAGAGTCATCGGAAAAACATTCTCAGTTGACTCCGTAAAAAAATTGTGCCTATTCCTTGAAAAATATCCAAACTATTAATTCTTTGAAATAATTAATCATTTTTAAAAATTTGCAAAGTATCATACAAAAAAGTCATCAGGAAGATATTTTTAGTTAATTTTGTAGAAAAAATTAGCCTATTCGTTCAAAAATAGCCGAAAGCCTATTCTAAATTCTCTAAATTTGTTCATGAAAATTGTTTAAATAATCAATCATTATCAAATTTGCAGAATATCGCAGGAAAGAGTTATTGAAAAATGAAAAATATGCAAACTCTGAATTTTTTCGTTAAAAATAAATTTTTGGAAATTTACCAAGCATCTTAGAAAAAAGTCACTTCAAAGATATTCTCAGTTGACTTCGTTTTTTTGAAGATATATAAGCCAAAGATGTACACGTTTTTTGAATTTTCTATACTTCTTCAAATTCCAAAAATAATCATAATTTTGATGTTTAAAAAAAAGTTTAAATTAGAGGGATGTAATGTTTTCAAAAATGTAAATAAAAGTAGAATAAATTTTTGAATGTTCATAATTTGTATTGTTTATTATTCAAATAAAAAAAATTTTGTGGAAAAAAACTAAGGCTATATAATTTTCAAAAGAAGTATTACAAAATGAGCTAGAATGTTATTTGAAATTGTAATTAAAAAAAAAAAAAAAATAGCCCAGGATGAAATCATATTTTCAGTTACTTAAGATTTCAAAAATATTCTGTATTCGAAAGAAGTCATAGTCGTCGAAAATGCAAAAAAAAATAAATAAAAAAAAAGAATTTCAAAATATTCTTGATTTTCCATTATTTGTAATTATAATAAAAAACAACTTGTAGTTGAAATTGTAAACTAAATTTTTTAAACATTTGAAAAACGAGCACAGAATGAATTCATTAACGTTTTTTAAGATAATTGGGCATAATTTAAAATCTTTTGAAATATTCTTTTTAAATTAATTTTCAAAAATAAAAAATCATTTAAAATTTTCCCATGACTTAAAAGGAAATTTTGTTATTATCGTGAAACCTTACAAGATCTTTAAGAAGCTTCAAAAATTTAATTTCCAAATATTCAAAAATGTATGATCCTTCTAACGTCTTTAAAATTTTTTTTTCAAACGTATCGTGAATTTTGTGGATCAACATTAAAAAATTTTTTTAATCAAAAACTTGACTCAAAACTTCAAATGAAAAATTTGAAATTAATTTAACAAATATTTCTGAACTGTTGAAAAACGTCAGGCGCTCAAAATATTTGTAACTAAAAAAATAGGAAAACTTTAGAAATTAACAGATGCAGGGACTTTTTATATTTTCATTTATAAAACTTTTTATAAATAACTACATTTAAGAAAGAATTGTGACCTTCATTTTTTTAAATTTACGCTAAGGTTGCTTTTATAAAACTTGTTGTAATAATCAGTAAATCCTTTTTGTAAAAAAAACGGATTTTCAAAAAAATATATAGTTTAACTTTCAACCAGAAAAGATTTTTCAGTACAAGAAAAAAAAAAAATTCCCCAAATTATAATTTGAGGGGATAAATGATTTTGAATGAAAAATCAAAATTTTGAATTACCTTTTATTTTTTAAATTCATTTGCTGATTTATTTTTAAGGTTATAGAAATATAATTTTGCTAAGATTCTTGAGAAAATTCGAAAAGATTTTTGATAATTTCAGGTATGTCAAAAAAGTATAATTTTTTTATTTTACAGGATTTTGCAAAATCTTAGAAAAAATTCGAGTCAGTTTAAAATATATTCTGGACTTATAGAAAAATATCTTTTAAACTCTTTAGAATTATTCTTAATTCACGAAAATTTTTTTAAGATTAAAAAAACTTGCCCTTAAATTTTCCAGATTTTTCTTGACATTAAAACTTTTTAAATTTTCTTTAGAAATTAATTTTTAAGAATCAAAAGTCATAAAAAATTTTCACATGAATCTTAAAAAGAGTTTTTTAATTTCTTGAAACCTTTCGAAATAATCGCAATTCTTTAAAAGCTTTGAAATTTTTTGGAAATCTTCAAAAATTTACATTTTGTTAAAAATTTTTGGAGATATTTTCAAATTTTAAATCGTTTTCCAACCATGATTGAAACCTTTAACCATTCTCAATATCTTTACAAATTATTCCAATTTTTGCAAAAATTTTATTAGAATTCTGAAAAATTAAAAAAATGTCCTTCAAATCTCCCAGATTCTGTTTTAATAATGTTGGAAATCTTTTAAAATGATTCAAATTCTTTTCAAATATTATTTTTAAATTAGTTTTTCAAAGTGAAAAATCCCTTCAAATTTTTCGAAATGTTCGAAATATACATTTCTCATCTTTCTAAAAATCTTCTTCTTTTTAAAACTTCTAAATATCGGCTCTAAAATCGTCCATGTTTTTTTTTGAAATTCCAGAAAATAATTCAAATTGTTATGAAATCCTGGTCTATTTTCTCTCACAATTATTTTCTTAAAATGAAAAATCCGTTTAAATCATTCGATGAGTTTTAAGAATTTTTTTTTTATTATTGTGAAATCTTTCAAAATGCTTAAAAGCTTCAACATTTTTATTTCAAGACATTCAAAAAAATATCTTTCCAAAAATCTTTTTTAATTTTAAATTAATTTAGAATCTCTTTAAAATCTCTAAATATCTCTTAAACTTACCACGAATTTTTTTGATAAAACTTTGTAATCTTGCTAATTGAAATTTTCGGATTTGAAATCGTCCATATTCTTTTTCGAAATTTTGAGAAGTAATCAAAAATATTTTGAAGCGTTTTTCACTTTTCTCTTAAAATTTATTATTCAAAATAAAAAATCAGTATACATTTTTCCAGGAATTTTCAAATTCAAAATTTGTATTTTCAAATATTCAAAAATTTACATTTTTTCTAACTTTTTGAAAATGTTTTCAAGTTTTGAATCAATTTTTAATCTATTAAAAACTTATATTTCTCATAAAACTTTGTAATCTTGCATATTGAACATTTTTGCTTCAAAATCATCCATTTTTTTTCAAACTTTTAGAAAATAATTTTAATTTTTTTGAAATCTTTGTTAATTTTCTTTCAGAATTAATTTATTTTTTCTTTAGAATAAAAAATCAGTTAATATTTTCCCAGCAATTTTAAGAAATATTTTCATACTCTTCTGACTGCGAATCAAAATTGAACAATTGAGAAAAAATTTACTACGGTCATTGAAAATAAAATATTCGAACTTTTGAAAAAAAAAAAATTTTCATTTGAAGTTATAAAAACTGAACCGCAAATTAAAAAACTCAAAGTGGAATACTTTTGAATTTTGAACTTGTCAAAATAAAGCTATGAATTTAAGAATTGATAAAAAAATGTATCAATTTTCCAAATTATGTCGGTATCTTATTGAATATGCTTTTCAAATTAATTTTTCAAAAAAATTATTGTTAGTTTTTCTCGGAATTTTGATACATATTTTATTTACTTATTCGAAACCTTTCAAAATCCTTAAAAAGCTGATAAATATTGTGTTCGACATCTTCAAAAATATACATTGTGTTTTAAATGTTTATAAATCTTTTCACGTTTTAAATAATTTTGGAAACTTTCAAAAACCAAACTATATTTTAAACTAATACGATTATATTCGAAATCAATAATTGCTCAATTGTTGTTTCTTAATCAAAATTTTTTAAGTATTTTAAAATATTTTATTAAAGTTGATTTTTCAAAATAAAAAACCACTTTAAATTTTTCCAGCACAGTTGAGAAATTTCTTTTTATTCTCTCATAATCCTCAAAGATCGATAAAAAGCTTCAAAATTTTATTTCGAAATCTTAAAAAATCTGAATTTAGTTGCTTCTTTTAGAAATTTTTTTCAGTTTTAAATTAAGTTTGGATTTCCTCAAAGCTGGTTAATATTTCTTAAACTAATTTAAATTTTTTGAAATTGATAATTGTTCAATTGTTATTTACGCATCAAAATTCAATAATTTCACTAACATATTAAAAATTTGTTAAAAAGAAAAATTGTAACGTATCAAGTTTTAATTTAACACTCTGAAATTTTAACGATTTAAGGGTTTCTATTTCAAGTAATTCAGTTGAAAATTGTTCAGTTTTTAATATTTGATTTATAATGAGAAGTGAAATATTGCTGAAAATTCAAAAAAATGTCTTACTTAATTGAAAATTTTCAAATTAAATGGGTTAAAAATTGAATATTTTAGATTGAATTAATATTTGAATAGGATTTGGAATTGAATAAGAGCGTTCAATTTTTCAAATTATTTTTAAATTTGACAACAGCGCCATCTGACACCCGAACTATTGGGTATCTCGAAGTTATTTGAGCAATGTTTATGAAAAAAGCAGCAAATATAAATTCATTTTAATAAAAAAAATGATTATCTTTGGTTTAAAATTTACTGTTATATTGTTATTTATATTTTATATATTTATTGTTATATTGTTATACGATTTTTCGTTAATATTCAATTCAAATTCAAATTTCTTCCCAATAGTTCCAAATTGATGGCGCTGTTGTAGCTACCCAACAGGCGTGATGTAAATTTCTTAAATTTTCTACAAGAAAATAGAACAATTTTGTTTACAAAAAAGTACATATTTCAAGAAAAAATTAAAGTCTTAGAAATATTGTACTTTCTTGTAAAAAATTTTTCCACCAGGGAATTGGATTTTTAAATGCAAGGAGGAGAATATTTTATTTTACTTTACAAAATATCGTTTTCAAACCGAAATTCGGACGATTTGGAATTGAATAGGTACACAATTATGGAGGTGGAATTAATTTGAAATTAGGCAGATTGAATTAATAACAAATTAGGCAGGTAGGAAATCATTAGGTTTAATACGGGCGGGAAATCCATTAGAGAACACCCCTGGCGCTCAAGCTATAAAGCCTATTGTACCACAATTAGGAAATTATTAGATTTATTTAAAAAATTGGGATTGTTTCCAGATTTTGGGTGCAGTCTTTCTACAGGTTTGTACTCAAAGATCAATTACAATCTCTGAAATTCTTCGAAAAGTAGAAAGCAAAGAGAATCGAGTCATCACCTGTCAGCATGAAAATTGTATACCTGGGTTTGTGACAGGTAAGAGTGCACAGGTAACGCTCAAGTAAATGTAGACATTGTAGACTATAGATTATAGAAGACAAGTGCACCATTCATTCCTGGGGCCTGGAGGGATGTTGCCCATTGGTTTTACCGGTTTTACAAATCTACAGTCCTCGACAAAAATCCTGAAAAACATCCGTCTCATTCGAAAATCATATTTCCGATACCAACTTTTACTATTTCATTCAATGCCCCCCCCCCCCCCCAGAAATTTGGTCTATCGGAGGTGGATTACCACGGATTACCCTGTATTACATGAAATTCTGGTGGATTAGTCGGCGTAAACTAGACTTACGCGAATTTTTAACTAAAATGGTTATTTTTGCTTCCTCATAGAGGAAGCTTTGTAATGGTAACA
>CAKNXH010071120.1:734-11984 GCA_932178445.1 Andricus quercusramuli | reverse complement strand
TAAATATTTTAATTTTGAACCAAATTGCTGAATTTTCTAAAAAAAAACGAATTAAATTTTCAACAAAAATTTGAATTTTCAACGAAAAAAGTTCATTAACAACCAAATAGTTTAATTTTCTACAAAATTTTGGAATTTTCAAGCAAAAAGGCTTATTTTTCAGAAAGCAGTTGAATTTTCAACCAAAAAATAAGAAATTCAAATAAAAAAGTTAATTTACAACCATATAGTTACATTTTTAATGGAAATTTTGAATCTTCAAACGAAAAAATGAATTTTTCAGAAAAAAGTTGAACTTAAATAGTTTATTGAAAAAAATTAATTTTCAACAAAACTTGTAATAGTTGATATTTCAGCCCAAAAAGATTTTTTAAATTTGAAATTGAAAACTATTTAATTCAGAAAAATAAGATCAATTTTCAAGAAAAGTGTAGAATCTTTAACCAAAACAGATAGATTTTTAACCAAACAGTTATATTTTCAACCGGAAGGGATGAATTTTTAAGCAACAATATGAATTTTCCTCCAAAAAAGACGGATTTTTAACAAAATATATTAATTTTTGATCAAATAGTAGAATTTTTCCACTCGAGAATATCAATTTTTAATTGTAAATATTCATTTTCAACGAAAAATGGAATAGTTATTTTCATTAAAAAAATTATTTGTTAATAAAGAAGAAAGAATTTTCAACAAAATAGTTAAATTTTCTACCAAAAATGACGGATTTTCAACCAAAAACGAATTCGTAACAAAGAAGTACAACTTTTAATTTAAAAAAAGTTGTTAACAATTATTTGTTTTCCCTTTTTTTCAATTTGAGCTTTCCCCAGTTAAAATCTAATGTTATTTTCAAAGTCCATGGGGCACAAGTTAATGGGGACCAATTTGAAAACAAAAAATGGGAAATTTATTTTTTCGGGTATCTCAAAAAGTGTTTCTTTTAGCATCACAAACAAATAGTTGTAAATTAAATATAAGTTACTTCATTTATCATTTGTTTTTTTTATAATTTCTCTGAAATTATTATTAAAATTGTTTGTATAATTTTTTTTTAAATTTACCTCTAGCTTCTTGTGCACAGTTACAACATCCTTTGATCTGATGCCTGTTTCCGGTTTTGACACTTCGTCAACGTTTTTCTTCGATTCCGAAGACTGGAGGTTTCTGGGTGATATTATTTCATAAAGTATACCATAATTGACATTTCCAATATCCACTCGATTCAAATCTTCCGAAATGCTTCGCTTGTCCACTCTTCTAAAAAAATCTTCTCTATTTTGAGGAACAATTTCAACAAGTCCCTCTGCTTCACCATTTGGGTCATGCTGGTTCTTTTCCTTTGATTCAGGATTCCAAAAATCGCTGAAAAATTCTGGAACCGATGGGAGACTCCTTTTTTGAATTTGCGAAATCTCGGTGTCTTGATCAATAGAAGGCCTAGGAAAATTATCGCAGAATTCTACTCCAAGGGGAATACATTCAGTAGCTGTGATAACCGTTTTCTTCAACGATCTGATGATTCTGACCATGTTGGTTGTAGATTTGTTTTCATTTGTCGGAATTCCGGTTTTTGATAAATTGACATCTGCTTCTTCCACCTGCAGTCGCCTATCCAAAGACTCAAAACTTTCCAAATACACTCTGCTTGGACCAAAATTTTCGAAACTTACGTCCTTGGTGTCCTTAAAATCTATAATCATGTCCACATAACTTTGTCTTATTCTCTCAATCTTTTCTTCATAATCGTGTTGAGTTTTCTTAAATTTTCCGATACCACAGGGTGGAAGTTCTCGACCTGCTGTGACACAAATCTGTGGAATTAAACCCGTTGGTATAATTTGTATTTCCGGTCGTACACGTCTGGCGAATCCGTACTCAACACTTGCTATCGCGAAGAGGATCAATAGTTGTACAGGATTCTTCATGGTGGTGTTAAAAAAATTTTTTTGGGAAAATTTGTCACTTTTTCTTCCGAGTCTTCACTGGACCTTCAGATACACAGTTTGCCTCCTAAATGGACACTGAACTTTGTGGAAGGAATGTGTACCTTAAATAGTAGAAGATGGGCATTTCTGATGTTAGACGTTAGACGCAAAGGTTCAGGCCATTTCCGGCTTACAACGATTGTGTATACTTCTATCAATCAGGTAAAAACGGGGATTGTACTCTGTGAATGTAAGATTGTAAAGGCCACTGACATTCTGAAGAAGATTTTCTCAATGAAGCGAAATACTACTACCTTAAGATAGGTGCGGTTCAAAAACTACGTCACGCTAGTTTGAACACTTTTTCCATCCCTCACCTTCTCCGTCACAGATCATCACACAAAGCTTGAACCCCCCAGGGCGATGTCACCAATTCAAAGACCCCCCACCCCCGCCCTTTTAGGTCGAAAATTTTATCTTTGGTTTCATTTGATAAACGCCTAAATAAAATACCAAAGATTTGGTCTGAATCAATATTTTTCAAATATGGATTATTAATTTTTTAAGTTGTGAAAAAAAATCTATCTAGCTCCGCTGGGATTCGAACACCAGGTCTTTCAGATTTCCGGTCTGATGCTTTATTTGACCAACTAAGCTACAGAGAGACAAGAAGATTTTCTTCACAACTCCTTTTATTAATTGATGTTATGGTTTTTGAGCTGTTGACCAGGTCTTCAAATCCCAGCGGAGCTAGAGAGATTTTTTTCACAACATCACATCAACATCATATTAATGAATATTTCGCTGATTGGAAACCATAACATCAATTGATAAAAACCCACTCTCATGTTGGAATGATTGGAAATTAATCTTGCAAGTACATTGAATGACGTCGACATTCAACTTTTAGAACTTGTGAAGAAAATCTTCTCGTCTCTCCGTAGCTCAGTTGGTTAAAGCATCAGACCGGAAATCTGAAAGACCCGGTGTTCGAATACCAGCGGAGGTAGAGAGATTTTTTTCACAACTTATAAAATTAATAATCAATATTCAAAAATATTGATTCCAGGCCAAGTGGTGATCTCTAAACAGGGCAAATAGGGTGACTTTTTACGAAAATAGGGGGATTTAAAATCAGAAAAGATAATTTTTCAACCGAATGGTCCAATTTTCAAATAAAAAAAAAATTAATATTAACCACAAACGGTTGCATTTTGACAAAATAGTCGATTCTTCAAGTCAAGAAAACTAATTTTCTAGAAGACAGTTTGATTTCCAACCAAGAAAGTTGAATTTTCAACCAAGAACTTTACTACCAAACAAGACGGATTTTTAACAAAGAATATGAATTTTCATCAAAAGAATTACATTCTTGACAGAATAGTTGATTTTTCAACAACATAGTTGAATTTTGATTTATGAAGATGAATTTGCAACTAAAAAAGATTAAATTTCCACCAAAAGAGATGATTTCGCAAACTTCAAAGTCGAATCTGGCGGAACTTAGAAGGTGGTCTTCTGCAGTTTTCCTCTCCTCTGGCCAAATGTCCGGGCAAATGATGGAATCCGGGAATGTTCTGAATTACAGTAACATATATGGAGAAACATGTTTCAAGAGAAAAATTATTCCAGAAAATCTTGACAAAGCAAAATTTCATTCAATTGAAGAGATTATCAAAGTACTGGAAGAAATTAACAAAAATAAAAAAGACTGATATTAATGCGAAAAGGAAAGTTTTTACCATTATAAAATTTGTATGCTTCTCTCATTCTTATTAAATATATAGTGCATATATTTTCTTATTTGTATGTTTGATATATATATATGTATTATATATATATATATATATATTCTTATATATATGTATGTTTTTATGTAAGCTACAAAATAGTCAAACTCTGTTTTTTGTTTATGAAAATTATTTGAATAAATGATCATTGTTGTAAATTTTCAAAGTATCGTAGAAAAAAGATGTTAGAAATACATTCTTTGTTGATTCCGTGAACAAATTGAGCCTATTCTTTGACAAATGAAATTGTTAAAATAATGAATAAATCTTGGAAATTTGAATAGCATGATAGAAAAAAGTCACTGGGAATATATTTATATAGTTAATTACGTAAACAATTGACCCTATTCGTTAAAAAATAGCCAAATTCTGAATTTGTTATATGAAATTGTGTCCATTCTTTGAAAAAAAATCTTTGCTCTGAATATGTGTATGAAAATTGTTTAAATAATTAATAATTCTTGTAAATTTTCAAAGTATCATAAGAGAGAGTTATTTGAAAATCATTCTTCATTGATTCTGTAAACAAATTGTGCCTAATCGTTGAAAAATAGCCAAACTCTGAATATCTTTATGAAAATTGTTGATATAATTAATAATTATTGTGCATTTGCACAGTAATGTAGGAAAGACTCATTACAAATACATTCTTTTTGGTTCTGTAGACAAATTGAGCCAATTTGTTGAAAAATAGACAAAATATAAATTTGTTAATGAAAATTGTTCGAATAATTAACAATTCTTGTACATTTACACAAGCAACATATAAAACAGTCATGAGAAGGACTTTTCTCAACCTCAGAAAAAAGTTATCGGACAAATATTCTTGGTTAATTCTATAAAAAAAATGTAGCTTATTCGTTGAAAATAGCCAAAACCTGAATTTGTAAAGTAACATAGAAAAGAGTATTCGGAAAGACATCTTCAGTTCAGTCCGTGAACAAATTCTGCCCATTCCTTGAAAAATAGCCAAGCTCTTTATATCTTTATGAAAAATTTTGAAATAATTCATAATTATTGAAAATTTGCAAAGTATCGTAGAAAAAAGTTATTGAAAATACATTCTTTTTTGTTTTTGGAATCGAATTAAACCTATACTTTTAAAAATAGCAAAACTTTTCATTTGCTTATGAAAATTGTGTAAATAAGCAATGATACTTGGAAATTTGCAAAGCATTATAAAAAAAGTAATTGGAAAGATATATTCTTAGTTAATTTTGTACAAAATTAAGCCTATTTGAAAAATAGCCAAATTCTGAATCTTTTAACCGAAATTGTTTGAATAATTAATAATCCTTGTAAATTTACAAAGCAACATAGAAAAGAGTAATCAGAAAGATATTCTTAGTTGACTCCGTGAACAAATTGTGCCTATTCCTTGAAAAACAGCCGAATTCTGAATATATTCATGAAAATTGTTTAAATAATTTATAATTATTCCAAATGTGCAAAGTATCGTAAAAAAAGTTACTGGAAATACATTCTTCATTGATTCTGGAAATAATTAATCTTATTCTTTAAAAAATAGACAAAATCTTAAGGGGCCATTCACAAAATACGTGATATATGTGCCTATTCCTTAAAAAACAGCCAAACTCTGCATGTTTATGAAAATTCTTCAAATAATTATTTTGAAGTTTTAAATAAATTTTAGTTAGGTTGAATGAATATTTTTACTAAAATTGTTTAAATAATGATCAATTATTGTAAATGTGCAAAGTATCATAGAAAAGAGATATAAGAAACACATTGTCCTTATTTATTCCAGAAACAAATTTAGCCTATTCTTTGAAAAATAGCCAAACTCATCATTTATCTATAAAAATTGTTCAAATAATTATTAAATCTTGAAGATTTCCATAGAATTATAGAAAAAAGTCATCGGAAAGATATTCTGAGTTAATTTTGTAGAAAATTGAGCCTTTCCATTGAAAAATAGCCAAACTCTGATTTTTCAAATGGAAATGGTTCAAATAAATGAAAAATCTTGTAAATTTACATTTTTCAAATTAAATATAGATAAGAGTCATCGGAAAAACATTCTCAGTTGACTCCGTAAAAAAATTGTGCCTATTCCTTGAAAAATATCCAAACTATTAATTCTTTGAAATAATTAATCATTTTTAAAAATTTGCAAAGCATCATACAAAAAAGTCATCAGGAAGATATTTTTAGTTAATTTTGTAGAAAAAATTAGCCTATTCGTTCAAAAATAGCCGAAAGCCTATTCTAAATTCTCTAAATTTGTTCATGAAAATTGTTTAAATAATCAATCATTATCAAATTTGCAGAATATCGCAGGAAAGAGTTATTGAAAAATGAAAAATATGCAAACTCTGAATTTTTTCGTTAAAAATAAATTTTTGGAAATTTACCAAGCATCTTAGAAAAAAGTCACTTCAAAGATATTCTCAGTTGACTTCGTTTTTTTGAAGATATATAAGCCAAAGATGTACACGTTTTTTGAATTTTCTATACTTCTTCAAATTCCAAAAATAATCATAATTTTGATGTTTAAAAAAAAGTTTAAATTAGAGGGATGTAATGTTTTCAAAAATGTAAATAAAAGTAGAATAAATTTTTGAATGTTCATAATTTGTATTGTTTATTATTCAAATAAAAAAAATTTTGTGGAAAAAAACTAAGGCTATATAATTTTCAAAAGAAGTATTACAAAATGAGCTAGAATGTTATTTGAAATTGTAATTAAAAAAAAAAAAAAAATAGCCCAGGATGAAATCATATTTTCAGTTACTTAAGATTTCAAAAATATTCTGTATTCGAAAGAAGTCATAGTCGTCGAAAATGCAAAAAAAAATAAATAAAAAAAAAGAATTTCAAAATATTCTTGATTTTCCATTATTTGTAATTATAATAAAAAACAACTTGTAGTTGAAATTGTAAACTAAATTTTTTAAACATTTGAAAAACGAGCACAGAATGAATTCATTAACGTTTTTTAAGATAATTGGGCATAATTTAAAATCTTTTGAAATATTCTTTTTAAATTAATTTTCAAAAATAAAAAATCATTTAAAATTTTCCCATGACTTAAAAGGAAATTTTGTTATTATCGTGAAACCTTACAAGATCTTTAAGAAGCTTCAAAAATTTAATTTCCAAATATTCAAAAATGTATGATCCTTCTAACGTCTTTAAAATTTTTTTTTCAAACGTATCGTGAATTTTGTGGATCAACATTAAAAAATTTTTTTAATCAAAAACTTGACTCAAAACTTCAAATGAAAAATTTGAAATTAATTTAACAAATATTTCTGAACTGTTGAAAAACGTCAGGCGCTCAAAATATTTGTAACTAAAAAAATAGGAAAACTTTAGAAATTAACAGATGCAGGGACTTTTTATATTTTCATTTATAAAACTTTTTATAAATAACTACATTTAAGAAAGAATTGTGACCTTCATTTTTTTAAA
This sequence comes from Andricus quercusramuli, assembly GCA_932178445.1. Classification (NCBI taxonomy): domain Eukaryota; kingdom Metazoa; phylum Arthropoda; class Insecta; order Hymenoptera; family Cynipidae; genus Andricus; species Andricus quercusramuli. The sequence continues at coordinate 4,831 of CAKNXH010071120.1, read as the reverse complement.
TTTACGCTAAGGTTGCTTTTATAAAACTTGTTGTAATAATCAGTAAATCCTTTTTGTAAAAAAAACGGATTTTCAAAAAAATATATAGTTTAACTTTCAACCAGAAAAGATTTTTCAGTACAAGAAAAAAAAAAAATTCCCCAAATTATAATTTGAGGGGATAAATGATTTTGAATGAAAAATCAAAATTTTGAATTACCTTTTATTTTTTAAATTCATTTGCTGATTTATTTTTAAGGTTATAGAAATATAATTTTGCTAAGATTCTTGAGAAAATTCGAAAAGATTTTTGATAATTTCAGGTATGTCAAAAAAGTATAATTTTTTTATTTTACAGGATTTTGCAAAATCTTAGAAAAAATTCGAGTCAGTTTAAAATATATTCTGGACTTATAGAAAAATATCTTTTAAACTCTTTAGAATTATTCTTAATTCACGAAAATTTTTTTAAGATTAAAAAAACTTGCCCTTAAATTTTCCAGATTTTTCTTGACATTAAAACTTTTTAAATTTTCTTTAGAAATTAATTTTTAAGAATCAAAAGTCATAAAAAATTTTCACATGAATCTTAAAAAGAGTTTTTTAATTTCTTGAAACCTTTCGAAATAATCGCAATTCTTTAAAAGCTTTGAAATTTTTTGGAAATCTTCAAAAATTTACATTTTGTTAAAAATTTTTGGAGATATTTTCAAATTTTAAATCGTTTTCCAACCATGATTGAAACCTTTAACCATTCTCAATATCTTTACAAATTATTCCAATTTTTGCAAAAATTTTATTAGAATTCTGAAAAATTAAAAAAATGTCCTTCAAATCTCCCAGATTCTGTTTTAATAATGTTGGAAATCTTTTAAAATGATTCAAATTCTTTTCAAATATTATTTTTAAATTAGTTTTTCAAAGTGAAAAATCCCTTCAAATTTTTCGAAATGTTCGAAATATACATTTCTCATCTTTCTAAAAATCTTCTTCTTTTTAAAACTTCTAAATATCGGCTCTAAAATCGTCCATGTTTTTTTTTGAAATTCCAGAAAATAATTCAAATTGTTATGAAATCCTGGTCTATTTTCTCTCACAATTATTTTCTTAAAATGAAAAATCCGTTTAAATCATTCGATGAGTTTTAAGAATTTTTTTTTTATTATTGTGAAATCTTTCAAAATGCTTAAAAGCTTCAACATTTTTATTTCAAGACATTCAAAAAAATATCTTTCCAAAAATCTTTTTTAATTTTAAATTAATTTAGAATCTCTTTAAAATCTCTAAATATCTCTTAAACTTACCACGAATTTTTTTGATAAAACTTTGTAATCTTGCTAATTGAAATTTTCGGATTTGAAATCGTCCATATTCTTTTTCGAAATTTTGAGAAGTAATCAAAAATATTTTGAAGCGTTTTTCACTTTTCTCTTAAAATTTATTATTCAAAATAAAAAATCAGTATACATTTTTCCAGGAATTTTCAAATTCAAAATTTGTATTTTCAAATATTCAAAAATTTACATTTTTTCTAACTTTTTGAAAATGTTTTCAAGTTTTGAATCAATTTTTAATCTATTAAAAACTTATATTTCTCATAAAACTTTGTAATCTTGCATATTGAACATTTTTGCTTCAAAATCATCCATTTTTTTTCAAACTTTTAGAAAATAATTTTAATTTTTTTGAAATCTTTGTTAATTTTCTTTCAGAATTAATTTATTTTTTCTTTAGAATAAAAAATCAGTTAATATTTTCCCAGCAATTTTAAGAAATATTTTCATACTCTTCTGACTGCGAATCAAAATTGAACAATTGAGAAAAAATTTACTACGGTCATTGAAAATAAAATATTCGAACTTTTGAAAAAAAAAAAATTTTCATTTGAAGTTATAAAAACTGAACCGCAAATTAAAAAACTCAAAGTGGAATACTTTTGAATTTTGAACTTGTCAAAATAAAGCTATGAATTTAAGAATTGATAAAAAAATGTATCAATTTTCCAAATTATGTCGGTATCTTATTGAATATGCTTTTCAAATTAATTTTTCAAAAAAATTATTGTTAGTTTTTCTCGGAATTTTGATACATATTTTATTTACTTATTCGAAACCTTTCAAAATCCTTAAAAAGCTGATAAATATTGTGTTCGACATCTTCAAAAATATACATTGTGTTTTAAATGTTTATAAATCTTTTCACGTTTTAAATAATTTTGGAAACTTTCAAAAACCAAACTATATTTTAAACTAATACGATTATATTCGAAATCAATAATTGCTCAATTGTTGTTTCTTAATCAAAATTTTTTAAGTATTTTAAAATATTTTATTAAAGTTGATTTTTCAAAATAAAAAACCACTTTAAATTTTTCCAGCACAGTTGAGAAATTTCTTTTTATTCTCTCATAATCCTCAAAGATCGATAAAAAGCTTCAAAATTTTATTTCGAAATCTTAAAAAATCTGAATTTAGTTGCTTCTTTTAGAAATTTTTTTCAGTTTTAAATTAAGTTTGGATTTCCTCAAAGCTGGTTAATATTTCTTAAACTAATTTAAATTTTTTGAAATTGATAATTGTTCAATTGTTATTTACGCATCAAAATTCAATAATTTCACTAACATATTAAAAATTTGTTAAAAAGAAAAATTGTAACGTATCAAGTTTTAATTTAACACTCTGAAATTTTAACGATTTAAGGGTTTCTATTTCAAGTAATTCAGTTGAAAATTGTTCAGTTTTTAATATTTGATTTATAATGAGAAGTGAAATATTGCTGAAAATTCAAAAAAATGTCTTACTTAATTGAAAATTTTCAAATTAAATGGGTTAAAAATTGAATATTTTAGATTGAATTAATATTTGAATAGGATTTGGAATTGAATAAGAGCGTTCAATTTTTCAAATTATTTTTAAATTTGACAACAGCGCCATCTGACACCCGAACTATTGGGTATCTCGAAGTTATTTGAGCAATGTTTATGAAAAAAGCAGCAAATATAAATTCATTTTAATAAAAAAAATGATTATCTTTGGTTTAAAATTTACTGTTATATTGTTATTTATATTTTATATATTTATTGTTATATTGTTATACGATTTTTCGTTAATATTCAATTCAAATTCAAATTTCTTCCCAATAGTTCCAAATTGATGGCGCTGTTGTAGCTACCCAACAGGCGTGATGTAAATTTCTTAAATTTTCTACAAGAAAATAGAACAATTTTGTTTACAAAAAAGTACATATTTCAAGAAAAAATTAAAGTCTTAGAAATATTGTACTTTCTTGTAAAAAATTTTTCCACCAGGGAATTGGATTTTTAAATGCAAGGAGGAGAATATTTTATTTTACTTTACAAAATATCGTTTTCAAACCGAAATTCGGACGATTTGGAATTGAATAGGTACACAATTATGGAGGTGGAATTAATTTGAAATTAGGCAGATTGAATTAATAACAAATTAGGCAGGTAGGAAATCATTAGGTTTAATACGGGCGGGAAATCCATTAGAGAACACCCCTGGCGCTCAAGCTATAAAGCCTATTGTACCACAATTAGGAAATTATTAGATTTATTTAAAAAATTGGGATTGTTTCCAGATTTTGGGTGCAGTCTTTCTACAGGTTTGTACTCAAAGATCAATTACAATCTCTGAAATTCTTCGAAAAGTAGAAAGCAAAGAGAATCGAGTCATCACCTGTCAGCATGAAAATTGTATACCTGGGTTTGTGACAGGTAAGAGTGCACAGGTAACGCTCAAGTAAATGTAGACATTGTAGACTATAGATTATAGAAGACAAGTGCACCATTCATTCCTGGGGCCTGGAGGGATGTTGCCCATTGGTTTTACCGGTTTTACAAATCTACAGTCCTCGACAAAAATCCTGAAAAACATCCGTCTCATTCGAAAATCATATTTCCGATACCAACTTTTACTATTTCATTCAATGCCCCCCCCCCCCCCCAGAAATTTGGTCTATCGGAGGTGGATTACCACGGATTACCCTGTATTACATGAAATTCTGGTGGATTAGTCGGCGTAAACTAGACTTACGCGAATTTTTAACTAAAATGGTTATTTTTGCTTCCTCATAGAGGAAGCTTTGTAATGGTAACA
>CAKNXH010071119.1:0-10970 GCA_932178445.1 Andricus quercusramuli | reverse complement strand
AAAGAAATAAATTTTTAAACAAGAAGATTATAATTGCCTGCCACAATAATTAAGCTTTCAATGAAATAAATTGATTTATAAATAAAAAAGGTAAATTAAAAAAAAAAAAAAAAAAAACGAATTGTGAAAAAAAAATCAAACTTTCAACCAAATAAAATAAATTTTTAACGAAATAGTTGAAAATATGACTTTTCTGTCAAAGTCAAATTTTTTACAAAAAATTGAATAAATAAATTTTCAGGAAAAAAATTAAATTTCAATCAAAGAAAAAAATGTTTATCCAAGAAGATTATAATTTTCTTGCCAAAATAATTGAAATTTCAATCCGAGAAAGACAAGCTTTCAACGAAAGAAATTGATTTTTAACTAAAAAAAGGTAAATTTTTAAACAAAAAAAAAAACGAATTTTGAAAAAATAATCAAACTTTCAACAAAATAAATTTGTAACGATGTAGTTGAAAAGATGAATTTTCTATCAAAGTGACATTTTTTTACAAAAAATTGAATAATTAAATTTTCAGTAAAAAAAATCAATTTTCAATCAAAGAAATAAATTATTAACAAAACAGACAAATTCTCCATCGATAAAGATTGATTTTTCAACCAACAAAATTAATCTTTTTCTACGAAAAAAAAATGTTTCCAACAAAATAGTTCAATTTCCAATCAAAAAGAATAACTTTTGAACAATTTTTTTAAATTTTCAACAAAATAATAAAATTAATGTCAACTTAATTTGATCAAATTCTCTAAATTTCTGGAATTATCTAACCTGTATTAACCTTCACATTTATTATGAGGCGACATGTCTCCAATGTTTACAGTAGTTTCAGAAAATATAAATATCTATTTCCTGCGGTAAATTTATTCAAGCTAACAAAAATTTTCTTTCTTGGTTTAATTCAGACTTGTAACTGAGTACTTCAATAATAAAAGAACATTTACTATTTAACATTTTCGACAAATATACATATTTTTGGCCAGTTTGAAAATTTTCAAAAGTATTTTTTACGGTATTTAAAAGAGTGTACAAAAAAAAAGTTTGTTATCTTTTTCATAATTCACCTAAGTATTCAAGTAGTCTTAAGTTCATGAAAAAAAAAAATGTCATTATATAACGAAAGATAGCATTTTTTTAGAAAATAACAGATGGAAAGCACTGTTCTTCAATAAAAATTAATTTTAGGAAGCACCATAAAAAATTAGTAATACTAATTTTATTATCAAGCAGGGCATCTATAAATTAAATTCTCAAAATTTGGATTCAAAAATACATTTGAAAATGATTTCAAATTACCTGTATTTCATTGGTCTCCAACTGTTTCAGGAAAGCAACCGTATTATCATCAGAAGTACCCTGCAGTTTTTGAACGTATACCACATCAGTCTTCATTTCCGGGATATTAAAATTGTACATCCTTGTACGTTTGTCACCATCTTCTGTTTTTATCGCATCTTTGATCGCACTTTTTAATCCTTCATCATCTATCCGAAGAAGACTGCTCATTTCATCCACAGCGTTGGAGATGGCTTCCTGCTTGGGAGGAAGAACTTTAGCTTGTCCATCTTCTAAACTTTCAACTGGTGTTGGTTTCTGAGTAGTTTGTTCCGGAGTGCTTGGTTCAGGAGTAGTTGGTTTAGGAGCAGCTGGTCCAACTGTAGATGATCCAGAAGAAGATGGTCTAGCTGTAGTTGGTCCAGAAGAAGCTTGTTTCTTTGTTTTAGGAAACAAAAAACCACTGAAATAATTAATCATCTCCGGAATGTTCCTCTTCTGTCTTCTGTTGATTGCGACGGTGAGTTGAGGTGATCTTTGAACAAAAAGAGGGTGCTGGACCTGGACTTGCCCTCGTTGTGCGAATAAACTTTTAAGTTGCGCTTGCTGTTTTCGAAGCCTAGCTAATGCCTTCTCTCTAATAGCACGCAATAACGCACGTTCGAATTTTAACAATAAGGCTGGCATTTGAGCTACATTTTCTGGTTCCAGCAATGCAGACACTATTTCCGGGCTGTCAATAGCGCTGTCTATTAACTTAAAAATGGCAGAATTTGATTCTTCTTCCAGATCATTTGTTTGACCATTTCCATTTGTTTCATACACCGGAAATTGGATGTTAGAATTCAAACTAATTGTAGACACAACACTTTTTTGCACTACGAAGAGGATGAACAAAGTTAGGAACTTCTTCATTTTAGAGTAAGAGGCTTGACTGAAATTTGAAATCCTTTGTCGATATTGCTATTCGGACAGTCAGTTTGGCTTCTCAATAGACACTGAGGCTCTCCGAAGGAATGTGTACCTTAAATACAAGATAGATATCGTTCTTAAGGAGAGGTAAAGGCTCAGGTCATTTCCTTTGAAGCACCTTGCAGCTTGCATGGTTCCACCAATCATGACTAAATGGACAATGTCCATTTTGGCCAGATTGCTGGAATTTGTTTAAAATCTATTATATATTAAATTTGATATTAAATAAAAAAAATTACATATAAATATTAAATAAATGTATATTATTAATATATTTAATATTGACTGAAGATGCTCGAATAATGGAATCTTTTATTCTTTTGACCTGAGGGAAAAATCTTTTGTGGGTTGCAGTGCCGGTTTACCCACTAGACAAAGGTAGGCATATCTAGGGGCGCAATTTCGACGTTCTTCTTTAAATTATTTTATTTTTCATGTTTATTTTAAATTATTATTCAACAGCAAAATCGACATATTTGTTTAAAACTCAGAAATAATTTTTTTCAAGATATTCAGATTTATGGAAGGTGTTATATCTGCGCTAAAATCGGAAATTTTTTTCGGGATTGGCAATGCTAAGCTCATTCAAATCCAGAGTTTTTGTATAAAATGTGCGATAAATTAATGTTCTATTACGTTTAATTGAAAGTAGATGCTATTTGGCAATTGTTTAAACAATTTTCATAAACAAATTCATAATTGGGCTCACAAAAATTATTCATTATTTAAACAATTTCATAAACAAATTTAGATTTTGGATATTTTTCGACGAACAGGCTCAGTTTTCTTACGCAATCAACTAATAATGTTTTCCGATGACTCTTTGCTACGGCACTTTGCAAATTTACTATAATTATTAATGATTTAAACAATTTTCATCAACAAATTTAGATGTTGACTATTTTTCGACGAATGGGCTCAATTATTTTACGAAATCAACTGATAATATCTTTCCGATGACTTTTTGCCATGGTACGTTCCCAACTGAGAGTAATTGAAAAGTAGCAAAATTTTGAATTTTTAAATGAAAATTGTTTAAATAATCAATAATTCCTGTGAATTTATGGACCATCATAGCAACAATTCATCGCAAAGACATTCTTATCAGATTTGTTAACTAACATTAAACGTATTCGTTGAAAAATGGCTAAACTCTGAATTTGTTTATGAAAATTGTTTAAATTATTTTTTTTTTTTGTTAATTCGCGAAGCATCATAACAAAAAGTGATCGAAAATGCCATTTTAGTTAATTTCGTTGAAAATTGTGCCTATTCGTTAAAAAACATCAAAATGGACAATTTCCATTTTGGCCTGATTGGTGGAATTTGTATAGAATCGATAATATATTAAATATAATATAAAAGAACAAAAATTACATATAAATATTAAATACATGTCTAATATTGATATATTTGATTTTGAGCGAAAATGCTAAAAAAATTAAATTTTTCGACCTGAAGGAAAAATCTTTTGTGGGTTGCAGTGCCGGTTTACGTATTAGACAAAGGTAGGCAAGCCTAGGGGCGCTATAGACCTATGCCCTATAGGGTGGTCCAAAAATTCTACTTCCGATTTTTGGTTTTCAAACAACCCTCCAAAATTTTTTCGTTTTGCGGAAAAATGAATTTCCTATTTTTTTAAATCGCCTAATTAACATGGGGCTTTAAATGGGAAAATTATTCTTATCCCATGAGTGACAAGTTTCCAAGTATTTTTAAATTGATTTTCAATTGTTCAAATTATTTTATTCCAGCAAATAAATTGAAAGATACTATTTTTGCAGGATGAATTATATAATTGACGAGCGCCAAAATTATGTTTTTTGTTTAAAATATTTTTCAATTGTTTAACAAATTTATATTTGTATAATTTTTTTATCAAATAGGAGAAGGTAGTATTTCCTGGAATTAATCGAACAATTAACGAATTTCAAGTGTAATATCTTTCCACTTTCAGATATTTGCGAGCAATTATTTAAAACATTTTTATTTATCTGAACAATTTTTTCTTCGAAAAAATCCACAAAACTTTTAATGTTATTGCCTCGGCGGGAAAAAATAAGTTCAAAATATTTTTTTCGTAATCCACATATTATTCCAAATTTCCAAAAATCTCGTTTTCATAGACTTCAAAAAACTAAAATAATTTTTTATTCTACGTTTTTTTAGATTCTGAATTATCAAAAAATGTAGCATATTTTTCAAAGCTTTTAAAAATTATTTCAGTTATTTTAGGTTTATAACAATTAGATTTTGTCCCAGAAAAACGGAAAATAATGAAATCTTACTAGAAATTTCAAAATTGGGCATGTTATGCAGATTACGAAAAAAAATTAACATTAGCGATTTTTGTAAAACTATGAGAATGACGAATTTTTGAATACTGATTTAATTTAGGGTCTGATAATTTTAATGACTGAAATCTTATATTTTTAGGTAAATTTGTTATACAAAAATTAAATTAACAAATAATCAACATTTAAGATTTTTGAAAAAAATAATGATTTTTTTTTCGAAAAGAACATTTTTGCGTTAAAATTACTTATTTTTATCCACCCAGCGATACTTTATCATGCAAATTTTTATGAGTTTTTGTTTGTTCATTTTATAAACAAATACACAATATAGACAGGAATATTTTAGGTTGGGGCACCTAAAAATTTAATATCATTCGTATTGTTCGGTTTTTGGATTCGATTCTTAAAAAAAAAAAAAAAAAAAAAAAAAAAAAATTATGATAAAAAGCTTACGCAAAATTGTTTGTGAGCACAGTTCTGGCTAGCGCACAATAATAAAATATTATAAATGAAATTCCAAATTTCGAAAATTCCGAAATCACTAAGAGAATTTTTTTCCAAAGAAGCAAAATGAAAACATGTTTCCTTGGTTCAAGCTGAAGAAATTGCAGGTTTTACATAATCAACTTTTTCCACAATGTGTGCATTTCCCTCAATAAAAAAAAATGTCTTCAGCAAATTTTTAAGAACTTCTAAATCAAGCGAAATCAAAAAATTATTCTATTTTTTGAGTATTTGTACTCTACCCTAATGCAGAGTCATTGTCAATCTGAAAAAATATTCTTTAATGGAAATAATTCTGAATGCAAATTGGTTTTTCAAATATTTTCTTTATTAAGTAATCATACTTAAGAAGATTCCTCATATTTTCTACTGCTGTTTTTCTATAAAAATTACAATATTATATACATATTTTATCTAATATGGTTTCTTAAAAACTATATTCTTCTTCTAAAATTGATTACTGAAGATTGTAAATATTTGAGGCAGATTTTAAGAATATCGACTGGAATAACATTTTGAAATGTGCAGTGAACTCTCACTTATTCCAAGGCTCACTTATTCCAAGTCTCTCCCACGCGGATATTCCCAGTGGCGATGCTCCTCCACCTCCCACCACTTTCCCTTTACAGTCTCGCCTCCGTCAGCGGCTGACCAATCAAAAAAGAGGCCCGAAGAGCGGGAAGCGCTCATTTGTTGGAAGGACACACACATGCTTACGCGCAAACATTGATACAAGGCAAGCGCAGCGAATGAACCTCGCTTGACAAAATCACCTCACGACACGCGGTAGAGGTGGGGACCCCTGCAGACTTGGAATATCCGAATGTTTACGTTTCTCGGTCCTTGGAATAATTAATAGTTCACTGCATTAATAAATAATGAGTTGTTTGAATTTAAAAATATAGAAACATTTTATATTACAGAGTTTGAATCAGAGTTACTAAGTTTCTTATATTAACAAAAATTAATAAACTTTCATTATATAAAAAAATGTTTCCAATTGAAAACTCTTTCTTCTTGAAATTTAAAAATAAGGGGTTTACTCGTATGTAAATGAATTTTTTTGATTTTAATAATTTCTTCATTAGGATGAAGAAGTAATTTTGAAATTTGAATGCTCGATTCAAATTAATTGAATGGTTTATTTATAAAAAAAATGTCAAATAAATAATCAGGCACGCCTGACCTCATTTTATAAATATTTTATTAATAAAAATTAAATTAAATTAATTGTGCACTTAAATAATAATAATGATTCAGTGCATTTATGGACACCTAATCAATTTCCAGTTCGTTCGGATTACGGAAATTTCGGGATGATTTCGTCTAATAATAAAAATGAAGATAAATAATGATAATGATGATGATGAGATATAATGTTATAGTAGTGCAGGTTTGGTACTTAGACATTAATATCTTAATAAATAAATAATGTAACGTTAAAAATTTTACACGATAGTCAATTGTTTCGATCTCGAATAACAATTATCAGCTATCCAAGAATAACAACCAATCATTTTTATAATTATTATTGAAAAAATTAAAATTTCAGTCAAAGTGTGAAATTTTGAATGAATCAGTTTTCTGGTCGTTCTTCTTCTTCATATTTTTTTACGCCAAACCTTCGTTCCAAGAATGCCAGCATGTCGTATAACTGAAAAAAATGAGAGATGTTAATTATAAATTTTTGAGAAAATTTGTTTAAAAAATTGCTAACAATTTTCATGCATTTTTTTAAAAGTAGTTACATTTGTACTTTTCAATTTTCAATTTCTTTCACAGTAGCATTTTCCATAAAATAAAGTATTTTGAAATTAAAATGTTTGAATGAAACTTAAATATTAATAATAATTTCGCTTTTTAAATAAAAAATTCAAAACTATCCCTTAAGATCAAAATAAATAAAGTATTTTCAAATAAGAATGGTCTAATGAAACTTATACGATAATTATAATTTCTTTTTGTTAAATACAAAATTCAAACCTATCCTTCAAGACCAAAATACATCTCATTTTAGGAAATTCGAAAGACTTCACCCTTCAAAAATTGCACACCCTTTATTACACCTTTTTTTAAAAAAAGTTAAAATTATTTTCAATCGAAAAAGACGAATGTTTAAAAAAATACATGAATTTCCAACTGAAAAAGATACATTTTCAGCCGACCAGTTGAATCTCTTGGAAAAAAATATCAATGTTTCACCAAAAATGAAATAGTTAAATTTTCAGTTTGAAAAAAAAATATTTACCTAAAAAACAATGATTTTTCAATAAAATAGTTAAATTCTCAAACAAAGTGATGAATTTTCAACTGAAATGAAGAATCTTCAACTGAAATGAAGAATCTTCAACTTGAATAGTTGAACCTCCATTTAAAAAATAAATTTTCAACCAAAAAGCAGCGAATTTTTAACAAAATAATTATATTTTCAACCAAAGGAAGGAATTTTTAACTAAAATCAAAAAAACTAGAGAATGAGTTTTTAACAAGTAGTACGAATATTATCCAAGTATTTGAATTTTCAACCAAAAAGATTAATTTTCTACCGAAAACGACAAATTTTTACGAAATAAATGAATTTTCAACCCACTAGTTGAATTTTCAACTGAAAAAGATGAACTCACAATCAAAAATGTATAAGTTAAATTTTCAGTTGAAAAAATTAATTTTCAACCAATAAAAACGAGTTTTCAACAAAATAGTTGAATTTTCAACCGAATTATTTTCAACTGAAATCAAGAATCTTCAACCAGAAAAATGAATTTTGAACAAAGTTGTTCAACTTTCAACCAAGTAGTCAAATTTTTGACTAAAAAGATACATTTTTATCCAAATAACAGTTGAATTTTTAACTTAAAAAGATCAATTTTCAATAAAAAATGAAATGCTTACAATTTCAATCAAAAAATAAATTTTGTATAAAAAATAGAATATTCAACAAAGTAGTCAAATTTTTAATCCAGGAATGAAATTTCAACTAAAATGAAGAATCTTAAAATGGAATACTTGAATTTTCAATTGAAAAAGAAATAATTTTTCATAAAAAAACGATTTTCAACGATATGGTTACACTTTTAAGCAAATAAATAAATTATTCGATCAAATTAGTTAAGTTTTATTCCAAAAAGACGAATTTTTAACAGAACAATTAAAATTTTAAATAAAAAATTACTTTTCAACAAAATTCTTGAATTTCCTAAAAATTAGATTAATTTTTCACCATAAAGTTGAATTTTCAATCAAAATCGTGAATTTTCAACGAGGAAGATTTATTTTCTACTAAAAAGGCCAATTTTCATAAAAATACATGAATTTCAACTAAAAAAGTTGTAGATCCTAAGTTAATTGATTGGATTACTTGAATTACTTTTAATTTTTTTAAAGTAATTAATTTAATTTAAATAATTAATTAACATGTTTTTTGTTTTCAGTTACTTTTGGAATACAATCAGAATACAAAAATAAGCAAATAATTAATACAATAAAATTAATAAAATAATAAATGTCTTGAGGAATAGGTTAAAATTTTTTATTTGAAAAAAAAAAAAACAAGTATTCGATTATTTTCTAAAAACAGTAGGGTGGTCCAAAAATGCATTGAAAAATATTTTTGATGCTGGAGACCAAGGATTCATTCCATTTTTTATAAATTAATTTTGTATTGAAATTTTGACTTGAAAAAAATAAATTTAATGAAGAGAAAATTGTTTAAACAATCGAAAATATATTAAACAAAAAAATATAACTCTTAAAAATCATGAATGTGCCTTTTATCTCAAAATATTAACTTTCCACGATTTACAAAGTAAAAAAGTTTTTTAAAAAATTGTTTAAAAAATTGAATGATAATTTTAAAATTCTTCAAGAGTTTTATTCTATCAAATATTATCAAAATTCAATCCAAAATGATTTTCAATACGAAAAAGAATGAATTTTAAGCTAGTTGAATTGAACCAAAAAAGAGTTTTTAACAAAGTAGTTGAATTTTCAACAAAAAAAAGATGAATTTTTAACCAAATGGTTAAATTTTTAATCAAATTAGAAGAGTGAATTTTTCAACAAGAATTTAAATTATTAAATTAAATTATTATTATTATTATTAAATTATTAAATTATTATTATTAAATTATTATTAAATTAAATTAAATTTACAAAAAAAAAAACGGATTTTCAACTAAATTGTTGAATTTTAAACCCAAATATAAATTTTCAAGAAAACCTTTTTTCTACCAAACAAATAAATATTCAAATAAATAGTTTGCGTGTAAAACAAATACTTTAATTTTCAACCAAATTGTTGAATTTTCAAGCCAAAAGGGTGAATTTTCTACAAAGCAGTTAAATTTTCAATACGAAAATTTGAAATTCAAACAAAGAAAGTAATTTGTAACCAAATAGATAAATTTTTAACTAAAATTTTGAATCTTCAATTAAAGAATGAATTTTTTACAAAGTGTTCCTTTTTATACCAAATGGTTTATTTTTTAACAAAAAAATATTCTAATAAAAAAAACTGTTGAATTCAATTAAAAAATACGTCTTTTTTTAAACAAAATTGTTTAATCTTAAATCAAAACAGATAGATTTTCAACCAAACGGTTAAATTTTTTCTCAAAAAAGATAAATTTTTAACTAATTTTCAATGTTGAATTTTGAAGCCAAATATGATTTTTCACAAAAAAGTTTATTTTCTACTAAATAGTTAAGCTTTTAAATGAATAGTTTAATTTTGAACCAAACAGCTGAATTTTCTATAAAAAAAGCAGTTAAATTTTCAACAATAAATATGAATTTTCAACGAAAAATTTAATTGACAACCAAATAGTTTAATGTTCTAAGAAATTTTGAAATTTTTATTAAAAAAGGCTAATTTTCTACAAAGCAGTTGAATTTTCAACTGAAAAGTATGAAATTCAGATAAAAAAGGTAATTGAAAACCAAATAGTGAAATTTTTAATGAAAATTATGAATCTTCAAACAAAAAAATGAATTTTTTAGAAAATAGTTTATTTTTCAACGAAAAATAATGCATAGTTAAATTTTTAACTAAAATTGTGAATCTTCAATTGAAAAATGATTTTTTTACAAAGAATTTATTTTCTAAACCAAATAGTTAATTTTTTTAATCGTAAACCAAAACAGATTGATTTTCACCAAACAGTTAGATTTTTATTCATAAAAGATGAATTTTTCACCAAGAAGATGAAAAAACATGTATTTTTAATCAAATTGTTGAATTGTGAAGCCAAATATGATTTTTTCACCAAAAAGTTTATTTTCTACCAAATAGTTAAATTTTTAAATAAATATTTTAATTTTGAACCAAATTGCTGAATTTTCTAAAAAAAAAAAAGAATTAAATTTTCAACAAAAATTTGAATTTTCAACGAAAAAAGTTCATTAACAACCAAATAGTTTAATTTTCTACAAAATTTTGGAATTTTCAAGCAAAAAAGGCTAATTTCCTACAAAGCAGTTGAATTTTTAACCGAAAAGTATGAAATTCAAATAAAAAAGGTAATTGTCAACCGAATAATGAAATTTTGAAGGAAAATGATGAATCTTCAAACAAAAAAAATGAATTTTGTAGAAAATAGTTTAACTTAAATAGTTTATTTTTCAACAAAAAATAATGAATTTTCAACCTAAGAATATGAAATTTAAATAAGAATCGTAATTTATAACCAAATAGATAAATTTCTAAATAAAATTGTGAATCTTCAATTGAAAAATGATTTTTTTACAAAGAATTTATTTTCTAAACCAAATAGTTAATTTTTTTAATCGTAAACCAAAACAGATTGATTTTCACCAAACAGTTAGATTTTTATTCATAAAAGATGAATTGTTCACCAAGAAGATGAAAAAACATGAATTTTTAATCAAATTGTTGAATTGTGAAGCCAAATATGATTTTTTCA
>CAKNXH010071118.1:0-10968 GCA_932178445.1 Andricus quercusramuli | reverse complement strand
AAAGAAATAAATTTTTAAACAAGAAGATTATAATTGCCTGCCACAATAATTAAGCTTTCAATGAAATAAATTGATTTATAAATAAAAAAGGTAAATTAAAAAAAAAAAAAAAAAAAACGAATTGTGAAAAAAAAATCAAACTTTCAACCAAATAAAATAAATTTTTAACGAAATAGTTGAAAATATGACTTTTCTGTCAAAGTCAAATTTTTTACAAAAAATTGAATAAATAAATTTTCAGGAAAAAAATTAAATTTCAATCAAAGAAAAAAATGTTTATCCAAGAAGATTATAATTTTCTTGCCAAAATAATTGAAATTTCAATCCGAGAAAGACAAGCTTTCAACGAAAGAAATTGATTTTTAACTAAAAAAAGGTAAATTTTTAAACAAAAAAAAAAACGAATTTTGAAAAAATAATCAAACTTTCAACAAAATAAATTTGTAACGATGTAGTTGAAAAGATGAATTTTCTATCAAAGTGACATTTTTTTACAAAAAATTGAATAATTAAATTTTCAGTAAAAAAAATCAATTTTCAATCAAAGAAATAAATTATTAACAAAACAGACAAATTCTCCATCGATAAAGATTGATTTTTCAACCAACAAAATTAATCTTTTTCTACGAAAAAAAAATGTTTCCAACAAAATAGTTCAATTTCCAATCAAAAAGAATAACTTTTGAACAATTTTTTTAAATTTTCAACAAAATAATAAAATTAATGTCAACTTAATTTGATCAAATTCTCTAAATTTCTGGAATTATCTAACCTGTATTAACCTTCACATTTATTATGAGGCGACATGTCTCCAATGTTTACAGTAGTTTCAGAAAATATAAATATCTATTTCCTGCGGTAAATTTATTCAAGCTAACAAAAATTTTCTTTCTTGGTTTAATTCAGACTTGTAACTGAGTACTTCAATAATAAAAGAACATTTACTATTTAACATTTTCGACAAATATACATATTTTTGGCCAGTTTGAAAATTTTCAAAAGTATTTTTTACGGTATTTAAAAGAGTGTACAAAAAAAAAGTTTGTTATCTTTTTCATAATTCACCTAAGTATTCAAGTAGTCTTAAGTTCATGAAAAAAAAAAATGTCATTATATAACGAAAGATAGCATTTTTTTAGAAAATAACAGATGGAAAGCACTGTTCTTCAATAAAAATTAATTTTAGGAAGCACCATAAAAAATTAGTAATACTAATTTTATTATCAAGCAGGGCATCTGTAAATTAAATTTTTAAAATTTGGATTCAAAAATACATTTGAAAATGATTTCAAACTACCTGTATTTCATTGGTCTCCAACTGTTTCAGGAAAGCAACCGTATTATCATCAGAAGTACCCTGCAGTTTTTGAACGTATACCACATCAGTCTTCATTTCCGGGATATTAAAATTGTACATCCTTGTACGTTTATCACCGTCTTCTGTTTTTATCGCATCTTTGATCGCACTTTTTAATCCTTCATCATCTATCCGAAGAAGACTGCTCATTTCATCCACAGCGTTGGAGATGGCTTCCTGTTTGGGAGGAAGAACTTTAGCTTGTCCATCTTCTAAACTTTCAACTGTTGTTGGTTTCTGAGTAGTTTGTTCCGGAGTGCTTGGTTCAGGAGTAGTTGGTTTAGGAGCAGCTGGTCCAACTGTAGATGATCCAGAAGAAGATGGTCTAGCTGTAGTTGGTCCAGAAGAAGCTTGTTTCTTTGTTTTAGGAAACAAAAAACCACTGAAATAATTAATCATCTCCGGAATGTTCCTCTTCTGTCTTCTGTTGATTGCGACGGTGAGTTGAGGTGATCTTTGAACAAAAAGAGGGTGCTGGACCTGGACTTGCCCTCGTTGTGCGAATAAACTTTTAAGTTGCGCTTGCTGTTTTCGAAGCCTAGCTAATGCCTTCTCTCTAATAGCACGCAATAACGCACGTTCGAATTTTAACAATAAGGCTGGCATTTGAGCTACATTTTCTGGTTCCAGCAATGCAGACACTATTTCCGGGCTGTCAATAGCGCTGTCTATTAACTTAAAAATGGCAGAATTTGATTCTTCTTCCAGATCATTTGTTTGACCATTTCCATTTGTTTCATACACCGGAAATTGGATGTTAGAATTCAAACTAATTGTAGACACAACACTTTTTTGCACTACGAAGAGGATGAACAAAGTTAGGAACTTCTTCATTTTAGAGTAAGAGGCTTGACTGAAATTTGAAATCCTTTGTCGATATTGCTATTCGGACAGTCAGTTTGGCTTCTCAATAGACACTGAGGCTCTCCGAAGGAATGTGTACCTTAAATACAAGATAGATATCGTTCTTAAGGAGAGGTAAAGGCTCAGGTCATTTCCTTTGAAGCACCTTGCAGCTTGCATGGTTCCACCAATCATGACTAAATGGACAATGTCCATTTTGGCCAGACTGGTGAAATTTGTTTAGAATCTATTATATATTAAATATGATATTAAATAAAAAAATTACATATAAAAATGAAATAAATGTATATTATTAATATATTTAATATTGAGTGAAGATACTCAACTAATGGAATCTTTTATTCTTTTGACCTGAGGGAGAAATCTTTTGTGGGTTGCAGTGCCGGTTTACCCACTAGACAAAGGTAGGCATATCTAGGGGCGCAATATCAACGTTCTTCTTAAAATTATTTCATTTTTCATGCTTATTTTGAATTATTATTTAACAACAAAATCGACATATTTGTTTAAAATTCAAAAATAATTTTTTTCAAGATATTCAGATTTATGGAAGGTGTTATATCTGCGCTAAAATCGGAAATTTTTTTCGGGATTGGCAATGCTAAGCTCATACAAATCCAGAGTTTTTGTATAAAATGTGCGATAAATTAATGTTCTATTACGTTCAATTGAAAGTAGATGCTATTTGGCAATTGTTTAAACAATTTTCATAAACATATTCATAATTTGGCTCAAAAAAATTATTCATTATTTAAACAATTTCATAAACAAATTTAGATTTTGGCTATTTTTCGACGAATGGGCTAAGTTTTCTTACGCAATCAACTAATAATGTTTTTCCGATGACTCTTTGCTACGGCACTTTGCAAATTTACTATAATTATTAATGATTCAAACAATTTTCATCAACAAAATTTAGATTTTGACTATTTTTCGACGAATGGGCTCAATTATTTTACGAAATCAACTGATAATATCTTTCCGATGACTTTTTGCCATGGTACGTTCCCAACTGAGAGTAATTGAAAAGTAGCAAAATTTTGAATTTTTAAATGAAAATTGTTTAAATAATCAATAATTCCTGTGAATTTATGGACCATCATAGCAACAATTCATCGCAAAGACATTCTTATCAGATTTGTTAACTAACATTAAACGTATTCGTTGAAAAATGGCTAAACTCTGAATTTGTTTATGAAAATTGTTTAAATTATTTTTTTTTGTTAATTCGCGAAGCATCATAACAAAAAGTGATCGAAAATGCCATTTTAATTAATTCCGTTGAAAATTGAGCCTATTCGTTGAAAAATATGAAAATGGACAATGTCCATTTTGGCCTGATTGGTGGAATTTGTTTAGAATCGATAATATATTAAATATAATATAAAAGAACAAAATTTACATATAAATATTAAATAATTGTCTAATATTAATATATTTGATTTTGAGCGAAGATGCTCAAAAAATGGAATTTTTCGACTTGAAGGAAAAATCTTTTGTGGGTTGCAGTGCCGGTTTACGTATTAGACAAAGGTAGGCAAGCCAAGGGGCGCTATAGACCTATGCCCTATAGGGTGGTCCAAAAATTCTACTTCCGATTTTTGGTTTTCAAACAACCCTCCAAAATTTTTTCGTTTTGCGGAAAAATGAATTTCCTATTTTTTTAAATCGCCTAATTAACATGGGGCTTTAAATGGGAAAATTATTCTTATCCCATGAGTGACAAGTTTCCAAGTATTTTTAAATTGATTTTCAATTGTTCAAATTATTTTATTCCAGCAAATAAATTGAAAGATACTATTTTTGCAGGATGAATTATATAATTGACGAGCGCCAAAATTATGTTTTTTGTTTAAAATATTTTTCAATTGTTTAACAAATTTATATTTGTATAATTTTTTTATCAAATAGGAGAAGGTAGTATTTCCTGGAATTAATCGAACAATTAACGAATTTCAAGTGTAATATCTTTCCACTTTTAGATATTTGCGAGCAATTATTTAAAACATTTTTATTTATCTGAACAATTTTTTCTTCGAAAAAATCCACAAAACTTTTATGTTATTGCTTCGGCGGCAAAAAATAAGTTCAAAATATTTTTTTTTCATAATCCACATAATATTCCAAATTTCCAAAAATCTCGTTTTTATAAACTTCGAAAAACTAAAATAATTTTCTATTCTACATTTTTTTAGATTCTGAATAATCAAAAAATGTAGCATATTTTTCAAAACTTTTAATCATTATTTCAGTTTTTTTAGGATTATAAAAATTAGATTTTGTCCCAGAAAAACTTAAAATAATAAAATCTTACTAGATTTTTCAAAATTGGGCATGTTATGTAGATTGCGAAAAAAAATTAACATTAGCGATTTTTGTAAAACTATGAGAATGACGAATTTTTGAATACTGATTTAATTTAGGGTCTGATAATTTTAATGACTGAAATCTTATATTTTTAGGTAAATTTGTTATACAAAAATTAAATTAACAAATAATCAACATTTAAGATTTTTGAAAAAAATAATGATTTTTTTTTCGAAAAGAACATTTTTGCGTTAAAATTACTTATTTTTATCCACCCAGCGATACTTTATCATGCAAATTTTTATGAGTTTTTGTTTGTTCATTTTATAAACAAATACACAATATAGACAGGAATATTTTAGGTTGGGGCACCTAAAAATTTAATATCATTCGTATTGTTCGGTTTTTGGATTCGATTCTTAAAAAAAAAAAAAAAAAAAAAAAAAAAAAATTATGATAAAAAGCTTACGCAAAATTGTTTGTGAGCACAGTTCTGGCTAGCGCACAATAATAAAATATTATAAATGAAATTCCAAATTTCGAAAATTCCGAAATCACTAAGAGAATTTTTTTCCAAAGAAGCAAAATGAAAACATGTTTCCTTGGTTCAAGCTGAAGAAATTGCAGGTTTTACATAATCAACTTTTTCCACAATGTGTGCATTTCCCTCAATAAAAAAAAATGTCTTCAGCAAATTTTTAAGAACTTCTAAATCAAGCGAAATCAAAAAATTATTCTATTTTTTGAGTATTTGTACTCTACCCTAATGCAGAGTCATTGTCAATCTGAAAAAATATTCTTTAATGGAAATAATTCTGAATGCAAATTGGTTTTTCAAATATTTTCTTTATTAAGTAATCATACTTAAGAAGATTCCTCATATTTTCTACTGCTGTTTTTCTATAAAAATTACAATATTATATACATATTTTATCTAATATGGTTTCTTAAAAACTATATTCTTCTTCTAAAATTGATTACTGAAGATTGTAAATATTTGAGGCAGATTTTAAGAATATCGACTGGAATAACATTTTGAAATGTGCAGTGAACTCTCACTTATTCCAAGGCTCACTTATTCCAAGTCTCTCCCACGCGGATATTCCCAGTGGCGATGCTCCTCCACCTCCCACCACTTTCCCTTTACAGTCTCGCCTCCGTCAGCGGCTGACCAATCAAAAAAGAGGCCCGAAGAGCGGGAAGCGCTCATTTGTTGGAAGGACACACACATGCTTACGCGCAAACATTGATACAAGGCAAGCGCAGCGAATGAACCTCGCTTGACAAAATCACCTCACGACACGCGGTAGAGGTGGGGACCCCTGCAGACTTGGAATATCCGAATGTTTACGTTTCTCGGTCCTTGGAATAATTAATAGTTCACTGCATTAATAAATAATGAGTTGTTTGAATTTAAAAATATAGAAACATTTTATATTACAGAGTTTGAATCAGAGTTACTAAGTTTCTTATATTAACAAAAATTAATAAACTTTCATTATATAAAAAAATGTTTCCAATTGAAAACTCTTTCTTCTTGAAATTTAAAAATAAGGGGTTTACTCGTATGTAAATGAATTTTTTTGATTTTAATAATTTCTTCATTAGGATGAAGAAGTAATTTTGAAATTTGAATGCTCGATTCAAATTAATTGAATGGTTTATTTATAAAAAAAATGTCAAATAAATAATCAGGCACGCCTGACCTCATTTTATAAATATTTTATTAATAAAAATTAAATTAAATTAATTGTGCACTTAAATAATAATAATGATTCAGTGCATTTATGGACACCTAATCAATTTCCAGTTCGTTCGGATTACGGAAATTTCGGGATGATTTCGTCTAATAATAAAAATGAAGATAAATAATGATAATGATGATGATGAGATATAATGTTATAGTAGTGCAGGTTTGGTACTTAGACATTAATATCTTAATAAATAAATAATGTAACGTTAAAAATTTTACACGATAGTCAATTGTTTCGATCTCGAATAACAATTATCAGCTATCCAAGAATAACAACCAATCATTTTTATAATTATTATTGAAAAAATTAAAATTTCAGTCAAAGTGTGAAATTTTGAATGAATCAGTTTTCTGGTCGTTCTTCTTCTTCATATTTTTTTACGCCAAACCTTCGTTCCAAGAATGCCAGCATGTCGTATAACTGAAAAAAATGAGAGATGTTAATTATAAATTTTTGAGAAAATTTGTTTAAAAAATTGCTAACAATTTTCATGCATTTTTTTAAAAGTAGTTACATTTGTACTTTTCAATTTTCAATTTCTTTCACAGTAGCATTTTCCATAAAATAAAGTATTTTGAAATTAAAATGTTTGAATGAAACTTAAATATTAATAATAATTTCGCTTTTTAAATAAAAAATTCAAAACTATCCCTTAAGATCAAAATAAATAAAGTATTTTCAAATAAGAATGGTCTAATGAAACTTATACGATAATTATAATTTCTTTTTGTTAAATACAAAATTCAAACCTATCCTTCAAGACCAAAATACATCTCATTTTAGGAAATTCGAAAGACTTCACCCTTCAAAAATTGCACACCCTTTATTACACCTTTTTTTAAAAAAAGTTAAAATTATTTTCAATCGAAAAAGACGAATGTTTAAAAAAATACATGAATTTCCAACTGAAAAAGATACATTTTCAGCCGACCAGTTGAATCTCTTGGAAAAAAATATCAATGTTTCACCAAAAATGAAATAGTTAAATTTTCAGTTTGAAAAAAAAATATTTACCTAAAAAACAATGATTTTTCAATAAAATAGTTAAATTCTCAAACAAAGTGATGAATTTTCAACTGAAATGAAGAATCTTCAACTGAAATGAAGAATCTTCAACTTGAATAGTTGAACCTCCATTTAAAAAATAAATTTTCAACCAAAAAGCAGCGAATTTTTAACAAAATAATTATATTTTCAACCAAAGGAAGGAATTTTTAACTAAAATCAAAAAAACTAGAGAATGAGTTTTTAACAAGTAGTACGAATATTATCCAAGTATTTGAATTTTCAACCAAAAAGATTAATTTTCTACCGAAAACGACAAATTTTTACGAAATAAATGAATTTTCAACCCACTAGTTGAATTTTCAACTGATAAAGATAAACTCACAATCAAAAATGTATAAGTTAAATTTTCAGTTAAAAAAATTAATTTTCAACCAATAAAAACGAGTTTTCAACAAAATAGTTGAATTTTCAACCGAATTATTTTCAACTGAAATCAAGAATCTTCAACCAGAAAAATGAATTTTGAACAAAGTTGTTCAACTTTCAACCAAGTAGTCAAATTTTTGACTAAAAAGATACATTTTTATCCAAATAACAGTTGAATTTTTAACTTAAAAAGATCAATTTTCAATAAAAAATGAAATGCTTACAATTTCAATCAAAAAATAAATTTTGTATAAAAAATAGAATATTCAACAAAGTAGTCAAATTTTTAATCCAGGAATGAAATTTCAACTAAAATGAAGAATCTTAAAATGGAATACTTGAATTTTCAATTGAAAAAGAAATAATTTTTCATAAAAAAACGATTTTCAACGATATGGTTACACTTTTAAGCAAATAAATAAATTATTCGATCAAATTAGTTAAGTTTTATTCCAAAAAGACGAATTTTTAACAGAACAATTAAAATTTTAAATAAAAAATTACTTTTCAACAAAATTCTTGAATTTCCTAAAAATTAGATTAATTTTTCACCATAAAGTTGAATTTTCAATCAAAATCGTGAATTTTCAACGAGGAAGATTTATTTTCTACTAAAAAGGCCAATTTTCATAAAAATACATGAATTTCAACTAAAAAAGTTGTAGATCCTAAGTTAATTGATTGGATTACTTGAATTACTTTTAATTTTTTTAAAGTAATTAATTTAATTTAAATAATTAATTAACATGTTTTTTGTTTTCAGTTACTTTTGGAATACAATCAGAATACAAAAATAAGCAAATAATTAATACAATAAAATTAATAAAATAATAAATGTCTTGAGGAATAGGTTAAAATTTTTTATTTGAAAAAAAAAAAAACAAGTATTCGATTATTTTCTAAAAACAGTAGGGTGGTCCAAAAATGCATTGAAAAATATTTTTGATGCTGGAGACCAAGGATTCATTCCATTTTTTATAAATTAATTTTGTATTGAAATTTTGACTTGAAAAAAATAAATTTAATGAAGAGAAAATTGTTTAAACAATCGAAAATATATTAAACAAAAAAATATAACTCTTAAAAATCATGAATGTGCCTTTTATCTCAAAATATTAACTTTCCACGATTTACAAAGTAAAAAAGTTTTTTAAAAAATTGTTTAAAAAATTGAATGATAATTTTAAAATTCTTCAAGAGTTTTATTCTATCAAATATTATCAAAATTCAATCCAAAATGATTTTCAATACGAAAAAGAATGAATTTTAAGCTAGTTGAATTGAACCAAAAAAGAGTTTTTAACAAAGTAGTTGAATTTTCAACAAAAAAAAGATGAATTTTTAACCAAATGGTTAAATTTTTAATCAAATTAGAAGAGTGAATTTTTCAACAAGAATTTAAATTATTAAATTAAATTATTATTATTATTATTAAATTATTAAATTATTATTATTAAATTATTATTAAATTAAATTAAATTTACAAAAAAAAAACGGATTTTCAACTAAATTGTTGAATTTTAAACCCAAATATAAATTTTCAAGAAAACCTTTTTTCTACCAAACAAATAAATATTCAAATAAATAGTTTGCGTGTAAAACAAATACTTTAATTTTCAACCAAATTGTTGAATTTTCAAGCCAAAAGGGTGAATTTTCTACAAAGCAGTTAAATTTTCAATACGAAAATTTGAAATTCAAACAAAGAAAGTAATTTGTAACCAAATAGATAAATTTTTAACTAAAATTTTGAATCTTCAATTAAAGAATGAATTTTTTACAAAGTGTTCCTTTTTATACCAAATGGTTTATTTTTTAACAAAAAAATATTCTAATAAAAAAAACTGTTGAATTCAATTAAAAAATACGTCTTTTTTTAAACAAAATTGTTTAATCTTAAATCAAAACAGATAGATTTTCAACCAAACGGTTAAATTTTTTCTCAAAAAAGATAAATTTTTAACTAATTTTCAATGTTGAATTTTGAAGCCAAATATGATTTTTCACAAAAAAGTTTATTTTCTACTAAATAGTTAAGCTTTTAAATGAATAGTTTAATTTTGAACCAAACAGCTGAATTTTCTATAAAAAAAGCAGTTAAATTTTCAACAATAAATATGAATTTTCAACGAAAAATTTAATTGACAACCAAATAGTTTAATGTTCTAAGAAATTTTGAAATTTTTATTAAAAAAGGCTAATTTTCTACAAAGCAGTTGAATTTTCAACTGAAAAGTATGAAATTCAGATAAAAAAGGTAATTGAAAACCAAATAGTGAAATTTTTAATGAAAATTATGAATCTTCAAACAAAAAAATGAATTTTTTAGAAAATAGTTTATTTTTCAACGAAAAATAATGCATAGTTAAATTTTTAACTAAAATTGTGAATCTTCAATTGAAAAATGATTTTTTTACAAAGAATTTATTTTCTAAACCAAATAGTTAATTTTTTTAATCGTAAACCAAAACAGATTGATTTTCACCAAACAGTTAGATTTTTATTCATAAAAGATGAATTTTTCACCAAGAAGATGAAAAAACATGTATTTTTAATCAAATTGTTGAATTGTGAAGCCAAATATGATTTTTTCACCAAAAAGTTTATTTTCTACCAAATAGTTAAATTTTTAAATAAATATTTTAATTTTGAACCAAATTGCTGAATTTTCTAAAAAAAAAAAAGAATTAAATTTTCAACAAAAATTTGAATTTTCAACGAAAAAAGTTCATTAACAACCAAATAGTTTAATTTTCTACAAAATTTTGGAATTTTCAAGCAAAAAAGGCTAATTTCCTACAAAGCAGTTGAATTTTTAACCGAAAAGTATGAAATTCAAATAAAAAAGGTAATTGTCAACCGAATAATGAAATTTTGAAGGAAAATGATGAATCTTCAAACAAAAAAAATGAATTTTGTAGAAAATAGTTTAACTTAAATAGTTTATTTTTCAACAAAAAATAATGAATTTTCAACCTAAGAATATGAAATTTAAATAAGAATCGTAATTTATAACCAAATAGATAAATTTCTAAATAAAATTGTGAATCTTCAATTGAAAAATGATTTTTTTACAAAGAATTTATTTTCTAAACCAAATAGTTAATTTTTTTAATCGTAAACCAAAACAGATTGATTTTCACCAAACAGTTAGATTTTTATTCATAAAAGATGAATTGTTCACCAAGAAGATGAAAAAACATGAATTTTTAATCAAATTGTTGAATTGTGAAGCCAAATATGATTTTTTCA
>CAKNXH010071105.1:0-13786 GCA_932178445.1 Andricus quercusramuli | reverse complement strand
CATTTTAGGGCAAAAATGGCTATTCCTAATTAAACTGACGCTATTTACTTTAACTGAAATGGGGAATCCTTAATAAAGAAAATGAATTTTCAATCAAAAAGATTAATTTTCTACCAGAAAGACGAATTTTTCAACAAAATACATGAATCATAATTATGATATCATATTAAATATCATGAATAATAATAATTATTATTAAATAATTAAATTATTAAAATTATTTAAAATTATTTAAAAAATGTATTTATTGAGAAAAAAATTATTTATTGAAAAAATTTAATAATTATTAAATAAAAATAATAATAATATCATTTTTTTTCTCTAATTCAACTTCGCACCCGTAAAAATGGTTCCTTTTGCCGAGAAAATGACCTCTGATTTGTTTCAGAATTGAAAAAAAATATTTAGAGGTCGCTCAAGGTCATTTTAGGGCAAAAATGCTCATTACTGATTTAATTGACGCTATTTATTGATTATTCATTTCTGGAGCGTATGAACTGTGTTATTTATAATTCAATATTGCACTCAGATTTTTTTCAGACTTTTACAATGTCATTTAAAGGTTGCTCAAGGCCATTTTAGGGCAAAAAAGGCTATCCTTAATTAAATTGACGCTATTTATTGATTGTTCATTTCTGGGGCTTATGAATTTTGTTGTTTACAAAGTCAATATAACACTCAGATTTTCTCCAGATTTTTATAATGACATTTAAAGGTGGCTCAAGGTCATTTTCCTAATAGAATGTTGATTTATTTAAATTTTCTCTAGTTCTTTTTTAAGAAACAGTCTTAATTTATTCATTGCGGCAAAAAAATTATTCAAAAGATTTAATAACTGCGTGTCATTATACTTAAGGTCATTCAAGGTCATTTTACGAAAAATGGTCATTCAAAAAAATTTATTTTTCATGGTATTTTTTTTTAAATTTTGCTTTAAATTGAAAATAGAAATCGTTAAGAACAGTAGGATAGCGCAGCTTTATTAATATATGGTCAAGTTTCGTTATCAAATTGTAATTACGAAGAATTAATTATCATAAAGAAAAGAAAGAGGAAAACTTAGATGGCGATCAACTACCATCTAATATGAAAGCGTGAGCAGTGTTTTTTTATCACAATTTACAAAAAGCTTATTTTTTGCGAAATGACCTTGAATGTCCTTCAAATAATATGACAAACATTTATCAAACAACTTCACTAATTTTTTTGCCCATATGAATAAATTGACACTGCTTCTCTGCAGAAAAAAACAGAGAAAATTTCATTGAATTAACATTTTATTAAGAAAATGACCTTGAGCCACCTTTGAATGTCATTGCAAAAATCTGGAAAGAATCTTAGTTCAATATTGAATTGTAAAGAACACAATTAATACGCGCCAGAAATAAATAATCAATAAATAGCGTCAATTTAATTAAGAATGTCCATTTTTGCCCTGAAATGATCTTGAATGACCTTTGAATGTTATTGTGAAAATCTGAGTGCAATATTGAATTGTAAAGAACACAATTCATGCGCCAGAAATGAATAATCAATAAATAGTGTCAATTTAATCAAGAATGTTCATTTTTGCCCTGAAATGACCTTGAATGACCTTTGAATGTTATTGCAAAAATCTGAAAAAAATCTGAGTGCAATATTGAATTGTAAAGAACACAATTCATATGCGTCAGAAATGAATAATCAATGAATAGCGTCAATTTAGTTAAGAATAGCCATTTATCCTCCAAAATGACTTTGAGCGACCTCTAAATATATATTTTTTCAATTCTGAAACAAATCAGAGGTAAAAAATTTGTAGGAGTGCCAATTGAAATTTTTTAAAAACAATTTTAAAAATCACCCTAATATATATATATATATATATATATAATTTGTTAAAAACTAAACTATTTTGTTCAAAAGGCATCTTTTTTTAGCAGAAAATTCAACCGTTGAGTTCAAAATCCGTACTTTAGGATTGAAAATTCATTATTTGAAATTAAAATTTTTGTAATTGAATAATTTTGTCATTTAAAATAAAATATGAAGATATTGTAAGATAACAAAATAAAATTTTGAAGCTTTTTAACGATTGTTAAAGGTTTTAAAATGACAACAAAAAATGTTTTAAGATTCATTGGAAATTTAAAAAGAATTATTAAAAAATTAATTTTTAAAGAATATTTCAAAACATTTCAGACGATTTCCAAAATTTTCAAAAAGAATTTGTAAGATTTGAAAGTGATTTCTTTTTAATTTTGCGCGATTTTGAAAAAGAAAATTAGGAAAAAGAGTTTAGAAAGTTTAGAAATTTTGAACAGGTTCAAAAATAATTTAAATTTTAAAACGAATTATTTTTTAAGATTCGTGGGATAATTTCAGATTCAAAAGATTCAATATTAAATTTTAAAAATTACAGTAATTTTATGAAATTTAATTAAATGGTAAAAAATATTGATTACTACTGCTTAGTTCTAAAAACGAATTTTAAACTTTTCAATTCTACGAGTTTGAAATATAAATTTAAAAAATTATGATCTTATGTTAGTATATTAGAACATTATAATATATATTATTAGCATTTGAAATAAAAAATGTTTGTAAGTAATCAATTAAAAAATTTAGAACTAAATATTTAGGTTTTGTGAGATAACCAAATAAAATTTTAAAGTTTTTTAATAATTTCTAAAGGTTTAAAAAAAATTTGTAAGAAGGAAGGTTAATGGGAAATTGTAAAATGATTTTGTATTTTTACAAATTAATTTTAGGACAATATTTCAAAAGATTTCCAAAATTAAAAGAAAGAATCTGGAAAATTTAAAAGGAAATTGTTTTAATCAAAAATAATTTAAGTTCAACAAATAGATTTCTTAAGAATTTCGAAAAAATGGCGAAACTTCTTAAGAATTTTGAAAGGATAATTTTAAATTCAAAATATTTACTTTTGAATTTTAAATTATTGTAATTTTAAGAAATTTAATTCAAAGGTAAAAATGATTTGTTTATCGATTGAGTCTGTTTTAAATAAAACCTGTTGCTAAATAAAATAATAAAACCAAGAGATAAAACTTTACTACTTCGTTTAAAAAAAGGAATTTTAAACCTTCCAATTCGAGTAATTTAAAATATAAATTTTAACAATTATGATATTATATTATTATATTATATATAATATAATGATTAATGATATATGTTACTAGCGTTTGAAATTGAAAATGTTTTCATTCAATTAATTTAAAAATTAAGAACAAAATACGTGGATTTTGTAAGATATAAAAATTAAATTTTGAAGCATTTTAACGATTCTCAAAGTTTTTAAAATAATAAGGAAATTGTAAGATTCATGGAAAAATTTTGTATGATTTTTCTATTTTCAAACATTAATTTTAAGAGAACACTTCAAAAGATTTCGAAAGATTTAATACATTTTGAAGAAGAATCTAGAAGATTTTAAAGGATTTTCTTTCAATTTTTTGGGATTAAATTTTTTTTAGGTAAAATCGAGTCATTTTAAAAGATATTTAGAAAGTTTCGAAAAGGTTTAAAAATAGTTCCAATTTTCAAAAGATTTTAAGAACTTCTTAACAAAATTTCGATAAGAATTTCGAAACTATTTAAGAATTAAACATTTGAAAGGTTTCAAGAGAATACAATTTTTTTTATTCTTGAGATAATTTCGAATTTAAAAGATTCCTAAGAAAAAAGACGAATTTTTTAAAAGTCAGTTGAATTTTCAATCCGAAAAATTTAATTTTCACTAAAAGGATGAATATTCAATAAAAACATGAATATTCAATAAAAATATGAATATGAAAAATGTTGTAGTTGACATTCAAAACAAACAAAAAACGAATTTTCAATAAAATAGTGGAATTTATAACTAAACAGTTGAATATTCAACAAAATAATAAATTCTTCAAGAAAATAGTTAAATTATCATCCTATAAAAATGAATTTTTCACAAAAATGTAATAGTTGCATTTAAAAAAAAAAAAGATGAAATTTCTACCAAAAGCGATGAATTTTAGAACCAAATAGTTGATTTTTCAGGTAAAAAAAAAATTTTTTAACCAGATTGTTAAAATTTCAATAAAAAAAGACGAATTTTATACAAAAAAGTTGAACTTTCAACCCCGAGATACGAATTTTCAACAACAAATTTATTTTCATCAAAACAGTTGAAGTTTTCTATAAAAGCTATTGAATTTTCAAGCCAAAGCGGTGACTTTCCTGCAAAAGTGTTGAATTTTTAACACGAAAATTTGCCTTTTTAATAAAAAAGTTATTTTCAGCCTAAAAGAAGAGTTTTCAACCAAGACGATTAATTTTCTACCAAAGAAGACGAATTTTCAACAAAATACATCAATTTTCACACGAATAATTGAATTTTCAAATAAAATAAAAAAACGAATTATCAACCCGTAAATGGAAAAACTACATTTTCGATGAAAAAATTAATTTTTAACAAGAAAAAACTGATTTGCAACAAAAAAGTTGAATTTTCAACCCATAACGATGAAATCTTAACAAAAAATTTAGTAGTTGCATTAAAAAAAAAAAAAATTATACCGAAAGAGATTAATTTTGAAACCAAAAGTATAGTTCTCTGAAGATTTTGTACGGAAAAATGTATAAGTTTTTTAAAAGAATTTTGAAAGGCTTCAAGAACCCGAAAAAAATTAAAAATGATTTTCTATTTTCAAACATTAATTTTAAGAGGATTTTAAAAATATTTAAAAATTTTTTAAAAGATTTCCTTAATTAACGAAAAATAATCTGGAAGATTTTAAATCAGTTTTTTCCCGGATTTGAAAAAAAAATGTTTGGAAAAACTTACATCTTTTTAAAAGAAATTTAGAAAATCTAATAAGATTTGAAAACTAATATAAAATTTTAAAAGTTTGAAAAACATTTTTTTTTTGTCAAGATTCATGAGAAAATTTATTCCGGAATTGTTGAAAAGAATCTAAAAGATTTGAAAGGAAAGGTTCAAGTTTTGCGGGATTTTGAAATTTTTTTAGAAAAAATCGAATCATTTAAAAATATACTTAGCAAGCTTAGAAGTTTTGAAAAGGTTCAAAAATAATTTAAAATTTAAAAGATTAAAAATTTTAGATCTTTGAAAATCTTGAAACCTTTTAGGAATTTTTAAAGTATTCAAGAGAATAAAATTTTTTTAGCATTTCTGGGGAAATTTCAAATGATTTTTTATTTTAAAAAATTAATTTCAAAGAAAATTTAAAAAGTTCACAAAACATTTCAACTGATTTCTAAAAATGGGACAATTGAAAATACCGAAAATGAAAATTCACGAAAAAGGAAATATTCGAAATAGAAAATTCCGGAATAATTAAATTCCTGACAAATTATAATATTATCAAATTTGAAAATTCCTGACAAATTACAATATTATCAAATTTGAAAATTCCCGAATATAAACAATTAAAAAATGTTTTGAATAATAAATAAATAATAAAATTTATATAACCTTAAAAATAAACTGATAATACTTTCCCTGAAATCTAATTAAGGCTCAAATTTAAATGTTCACAAACTTTTAACAAATAGTTATTCGAGATTTACATTTTTGATTGAAAATTATTTTTACTCTTAAAGTGAAAAATTATAATATTGTAAATGAAAAAAATTATGATAATGGGTAGGAAACTATTACCAAAAAAACAACATCTGCATGGAAAAAATATAAAACTTTCAAATTACTAGCGTTTCAAAATAAAAATGTTTGCAATTAAACCATTTTATTTAAAAGCATTCAACATTGAACAATTTTTATTTTTAAATCTGCAAATTTAAAAAATCTCAATATTAAGCATTTAAAATTCAACCTTAAATTAAAATTCATTACTTTTGATAATTTCAAAATCGACCAATTTGAGGATCGGGTTTTTTTTTAAATATTCTACAATATTAAATTAGGACTTTCAAAAACTTAAAATCAAAATGTTGCAAATTTAAATTTTCGCAACTGAACAGTTACAACTTTAAGCCACTAAAAATTAAATATTATCAGCTGATTAAAAGAAATTAAATTAAAAATATCAATTTGACAATTGGAAGCAGTCCAATTTCGAATATTTCGGACCTGAAATTAGAATAAACATTATATATTAATATATTAAAATATTATATAAATAATCAGATAAAATAATAATTTAATAAATAATTAGATAATATTTTCCTCAAAATCGTCCTAATTTAAAATCCACTTCTCGATTCTATTTTTAACAAAAAAATGATTACTGCCTTGAACTTAAGTTTCTCACTTTCCAGATTTAATTTAAAACTTTGTTAGCCGCTAAATTTAACTTTATCTTTCACCACCTTGCATTTTCTGTCCAACTTTTAATTTGAGTCGAGCCTATTTAAACAAATCATCGATTTCGCCCGCACCTTCCAGCTAACTATACATTGGAAGATCCTAAATTTAACTACTCACACCCTAACTACATTTTACCTCGGTCAGGTGAACTTACAATTGATTTGACCTTCTTCATGACAGACTCCTAATTATCTGCCAATCAAAATCACGTTGATTTGAGTCATTATTCGTAATTTGGAACAAAAAATTGAAAACTCACCAAAATTGTATAAAAGAACAATATATTGTACATTATATTGTTTTGTTTACAAAGTATCAGGTTTTTTTTACATTAAAATTTACTTGTACTAATATCAAAAGATATGGATAAAAAAAAATAACTTTGATATATTCAAATTTCTCAATTTTTTTTTCCATTTAGGTGACAAAATATCTTTGGTTTTTGAGACTCTTTCTGAAGCAAAGTTACTTATTTTCTTATCCATTTTTTAAAACTATTACTATTTTTAACTTAAAAAGTATTAAAAATCATATCTTCTCTCTTCACATAATATATTATTAAATATGTTAAATGAATAAATGATTAACCAAGGGACCGTCCATAAACTACGTTACCAATTTGAGGGCTGTTTTGTTAAAAACTCATCTTTTTTGGTGAAAAATTTAACAACTTAGTTGAAAGTTGAACTAATTTATTAAAAATTTATCTTTTTGATTGCAGATCCATCTATTTGGTGGAAAATTTAATTATTTCGTCGAAAATTCGTTTATTTTTTGGTTAAAACTGAACTTATTTAACTGAAAATTTAACATTTGTAGTTGTAAATTTAGCTTTTTAGTAAAAAATTCAACTATTTCGTTAAAATTGATATTTTTTAGATAAAAATGCATGTATTCTGTTAAGAATTCGTGTTTTTTAGGAGAACATTAATCTTATCAGTTAAAAAATAATATTTTTCGTTGAAAATTCATCTCTTTGGTTCAAACTAGAACTATTTTCTTGAATATTCATATATTTTATTGCGTTCAATTGTTTTTGATTTAAATTGAAATTTTTTTGGGTAAAAATATCACCGTATCCTTTTTTGGTTGAGAATTCATCTTTTTCTTTGAAAATTCAACTACCTGGTTGAAAGTTTAACTATTTTGTTTAAAAAAAAAACATTTTTTTTGGTGAAAATTCATTATTTTAGTTGAAAATTTATCTTTAGAGTGGAAACTGTAACCAGTTTTTTAACTCAAAATATAATTGTTCCATTATTGGTTTAAAATTTATATTTTTAATTGAAACTTGATCTTTTCTATTTGAAAATTCAACTATTTGGTTGAATATTCATATTTTTGGTGAAAATGCAATTATTTTGGTAGAAAATTAAACTATATGGTTAAAAAATAAACTATTTATTTAAAAAATTGACTACTTGGTAGAATATTAACTTTTTTTGTAAAATTCATTCATGTATTTTGACGAAAATTCGTATTTTTGGGTAGAAAATTAATCTTCTTTTTTGTAAATTCATCTTATTGACTGTGGATTTAAATATTGTGTTAAAAATTCGTCTTGTTTGGTTCAATTTAAATTATGAAAAATTCGTTTTTTTACTGAAAATTAATTTATTAAACTGAAAATGTAAACCTTCCATTTCTGGTTAAAATTTTTTTTTTAAATTGAACTATTTAGTTCGAAATTCAACTATAAAAAATTGAACTATTTTGTTAAACATTCGTTTTATTCGTTAGAAATTGAACTATATCTTTGAACATTAATTTTATTCGTTAGAAATTTAACTATTTTGTTGAAAATTCCATTTTTTTAAATAATTATTTTAATGGAAAATTGAATTATTTCAGTTTTGGTTGATAATTGAACTATTGTGTTAGACATTCATTTTATTCATTAGAAATTTAACTATTTTCTTGAAAATTCCCTTTTTAAATAATTTTTTTAACTGAAAATGTAACTATTTCATTTTTGGTTGAAAATTTAATTTTGTTGTTGTTGAAATTTAACTATTCATCTTTGTAGGTTTAAAATTCAAATATTTTGTTGAGTTATCTTGTTTAGTCGAAAACTTGACTGTTTTTTTGAAAATTTTCGTAGTTTGAAAATTCAACCAATTTGTTAAAAATGTAATTATTTTGTTTGAATTTCAACTATTTTTTAAAAGTCTTCTTTGTAATCGAAAATTCTACTCTCTATAGAACAACTCAATAAAAACGCAAAATAAACGTGAAATCCGTGTCAAAAATATCAAAAAATTGGTAACGTAGTTTATGGATGACCCCTAAAGACAACACTGGTTTCTAAAATGTTATACCATATGAAAACCATAAAAAAATGTTATAAATTCAACTCTCGTTTCGAGGTTTGAAATTTTCAAAAATACCAGTTGTACAAGTTAATTAAGTACTAACAGAAAACTAGATCCTAAAAGATTTGAGGATTAGCTATATTTTCAGATTATCGTATTTAATCACAAAAACACTCACAGGCTTTTAAAAAGCAGAACAGTCTCCTTTAAACAAAGGAATTTAAAACATGTCTTTGAATTCGTTTCATAAATTGAATCAACTTATAAAGATTTCATCTCTCAAAGATAGCTTAAGGGAAAAAATAAAGTCATTTTCGAAACTTGTTCCAACTCGAAAATCTTTGTTTCCGTTTTTTCTTTAAAAAAAAGGCTTGCCTAGATTCAGGAACTTTAAATTTGAAGTGTGCATTTCCCGTAATTTCTAAATCAAAAAGGTTTATTGAGGAGAAAAAAATTTAGAAAATTGTACTAAATTCTGTCTACTTAATATTGCATGAATTAGAAATAATCAGTACTGAATAAGATCTTGATATATCAATCCGAGGCACCTAAATAAAAATAAGTTTCTATTTTTCATAAGGTTGAAACGTTAACATTCCTTCTTATCGGAAACTCGGATAAGTTCTTCGCGTTCTTCGTTGATTTCGTTGGCTATTTTATTTAAAAAAGGATGCCTTATCTTGCCGTTAATGGCGCTGAAAAATTCCTGCAGATGTCCTGGCGTTTTGTCTCGCTTTTCATACTCGTAAGCCTGCATCAGCAAATCAAGCCTGTCCAGGTCTTTTACGTACTTGGCCTCTGCCGATTGTTGCTGTTCGTATTCCTAAAAATAAACATTTTCTCAAAGTTCTGACATGATATTGGTCTAAGTATAAAAAAATAAGTTTAGTTCTCTGAATTCCAGATTTTTTACAGGTATAATTTTTTCACCATATGGAGCCATTCAAATATTTCGCATTTTTAAAAATAATCGACTCGGAATATGCATTAGATAGTCTTAAATATATTAGCATAATCGATTAATTAAATAATTAAATAATACTAAAAAGATAATTAATCATTTCTTCAATTTGTCGCTGAACTGAATGAATTTGAAGAATAATTCGAAGACATTTTTATTTTATCCTCTTATACTTAAAATTCAGTGCATATTTATTTTTAATTAATGTGCTTGCTATATTAAATTCCATTTAAGCAGCTTCCAATTCTTAAATTTTCAAGTAAAAATATTGCGTTTTCCACAAGATAGATGAATTTTTAACCAAATAGTTGAATTTTCAACAAAAAGATTAATCTATACCCAAAAAGACGATTTTTTAACAAAATACATGAATTCGCAACCAAATATTTGAATTTTGAACTAAAAAAGAACAATTTTCAACCAAATGGTTGAATTTTGAACTGAAAAATACCAGTTTTCAATAAAAAATGGAATTGTTAAATTTTCATTTTAGAAATTAATTTTCCACCAGAAATAAAATAGGTTTTCAACCAAAGTGATGAAATTCAACTAAAAAGATGAGTTTACAAACAAGAAGATTAATTCTCTACCAAAAATACGATTTTTCAAGTAAAATGATGAATCTGTAACCGTAATAGTTGGATTTCCAATCAAAAAGATTAATTTCCAATCAAGAAGATTGATATCACCAAAAAAGACTACTTTTAAACAAGATACATACATTTTCAATTAAAAAAAGATAAATTGTCAACCGAAATGGAATAGGTGAAGAGTTTAAAAAATTAATTTTCAACTGAAGAGACAAATTTTCAAACCAGAAGATTTCTTTTCAAACAAAAAGATTAATTTTCTATCAAAAAGATGATTTTTCAATAAAATACATGAATTTTTAACGAAATAGTCGAATTTTCAACTAAAAAAGACAAATTTTCAACTAAAATAATGTATCTTGAACTGGAATAGAGTGGCTTTAAATCAAAAAGATGAATTATTAACAAGGGTTTAACTTTAAACCTAGTAGTTTTATTTTCAACAACAAAAAATGTATTTTCAAATAAAATTTTGAATATTCAACTGAAATTCTTGAATTTTCGATCAAAAAGATTAATTTTCAAACAAGATCAATTTTCTACAAAAAATACGATTTTTTTAACAAATTCATGAATTTTCAATGGATTAGTGGAATTTTCAACTAATAAAGAAAAATTTTCAAACAAATAGTTAAATTTTGAGCTGAAAAAATATCAATTTTCAAGAAATAAAATGGTATTCCATTTTTGCTAAAATTAAATTTAAATTTAAATACATTTTTATTGAAGAAAAAATTATTTTTCAACCAACTTGAATAATTTTCAACTAAAATTAAATATCTTTAACTGAAATAAATTGGTTTTAAATCAAAAAGCTGAATTATTAACAAGAGTTTAACTTTAAACCTAGTAGTTTTATTTTCATTAAAAAAATGAATTTTCAAATGAAATGATGAATATTTAACTGAAATACTTGAATTTTCAACCAAAAAGATGAATTTTCAAAGAAGAAAGAAGATTATTTTTTACCAAACAATACGATTGTTTAACGAAATACATGAATTTCCAGTTTAATTTTGAACCAAAAAGATAAATTTTCAACGAAAAATGGAATAGTTAAATTTTCAGTTAAAACAATTTTCCAACAAACAAAAACAAAAGTTGCAACAAAGATGAATTTTCAAAAAAGAGGATTACTTTTCAAACAAAAAGATTAATGTTATGAAAAAAACGATTTTTCAACAGAATAAATGAATTTTCAACTAGAAAAAATGTCATAATTGAATTTTAAACCAAATAGTTGAATTTTCAACCTACAAAGATGCATTTTTCGACGAAATAGTTGAACTTTCAACTAAAAACATAAACTTTTAACCAAAAAGGATTAACTTTCAATCTATGAAGATAGTTAAATTTTCAGTTGAAAAAAAATTATTTTTCAACCATACTGATGAATTTTTAAGAATGATTATGAATCTTCAATTGAAATAGTTGAATTTTGAGCGGAAAAAAAATCAATGTTCAACTAAAAATGGATTAGTTGAATTTTAGACGGAAAAAAGATCAATATTTAACCAAAAATAGAATAGTCAAACTTTCAGTTAAAAATTTAAGTAGTTTTATTTTCAACCAAAAAGATGAATTTTCCACTAAAATAATGAAAATTTAACTGGATTACTCGAATTTTCAAACAAAAAGATTAAATTGCTGGCCAAAAAGATGATTTTTCTAGAAAATAAATGAATTCTCCACCAAACAGTTGAATTTTCAGCTGAAAAAGGTGAATTTTCAACCAGAAATGGAATAGTTAAATTTTTAGTCAAAAAATTATTTTTTAATCAAAATGATGATTTTTAAACCCAAAAGATAAATCTTCAACTGAAATAGATTAATTTGAAAACAAAAAGATGAATTTTTAAATAAATGGTCAATACTTGACTGCAATATTTGAATTTTCAAACAAAAAGATTAACTTGCTGGCCAAGAAGATGATTTTTCTACAAAAGAAGATAATTTTTTCAACCAAAAAGACTAATTTTCAACCGAGGAGATTAATTTCTATGAAAAAAGACGAATGTTCAGCAAAATAGATGAAATTTTCATTAAAACGATGGCATTCAACTGGAATTAAATTTACATCACCAGTTTTTAAAAAATGTCAACAAAAACAAAACAATTTTCAACAAAATGGTTAAAATTTCAACTGGAAAAGTTAAATTTTCAGTAGAAAAATTATATTTCAGCCGAGGAAAAAACAAATTTTCAAGAGAATATCTCATTTTTCAACCAATGAGACAAATTTTCAATTAAAATGATGAACCTTCAAGCAAAATAATTAATTTTCAACAAAAAAAGTTTTCAACTAATTAAATTTTCATTCCAAAAAAGATGAATTCTGAACAAAAAACATTTAAATTAAACCAAAAAATACGACTTTTCAACATGAGTTGAATTTTCAACTAAGAAAGATATCACAGTCAAGAGAGAACAAAAATTTCAAACAAACTTTCAGGCATAAAGATGCATTTTTAACCAAGAATATTAATTTTCTACCAAAAAGAATGAATTTTCAACAAAATACAAAGAAAAATAAAATAGTTGAATTATCAATTTAAAAAATTGATTTAAAACCACCAAGAAAAAATGACTTAAAAAAAATTCTCTGATAAATCCTGGTTTTCCAGGTAGGGTAAAACCCCTAAATTTTGCGAAATAAGCTTACTTAATTAATTTAAAAGTATTTGTTGAGTTTAAAATACGCACTCTGAACATCTCCAGCATCTCTGGTCCCTTGTCGCCCAGAAGTTGGCAAATTTGTTCCATGGCCTTGTCTTCCATTTCATGCTTATCTTCTGGAGTTACATTATCATGAGGCGTAATATCGCCCACAATACATTCGGCGAGATCGTGAATCAGAGTCATTTGCATGATTCTGGAAAAGAAAAATTTGAATTTTTTAAAAGTAATTTTTCGAGTAGAAAAAGGTTTCTGGATCAGGTCGAGGGCTACAATTTTCTTTATTGAGGAAAGAATACTGGATGGCTTACAATTTAAAAGGACAGATTTTCATTAGCTTTAAAATTTAACAACAAAAAACAAAGTTTCAACAAAATAGTTGAATCCCCAACCAAAATAGATTAATTATCAACTAACAATTGCATTTTCATCCAAAACGGATGAATTTTTTAGCAAGGAAATTAAACTTCTACAAAAAGCAAAAACATTTTTAATTGAAAGTCTTAATTTTCAACATAAAAGTTCATTTTCAACGAAATAGTTTTATTTATCTGTAAAAATAGTTCGATTTTCATCCCTAGAAGATGAATTTTCAACAGAATAATTGAATTTTTAACTAAATAGCTAAAATTTTCACCTACAAAAATGTATTTTCGATAAAATATTTAAATTCTCATCCAAATAGTGTAATTTTCTACCAAAATAGTTCAATTCAATAGTTCAAAAAACCCAAGAAGACGAATTTTCAAAGAAATAATTGAACTTTGAAGTAAACAGGATGACTTTTTTTACCTACAAAGATGAATTTTCAATCGAATAGTTGAATTTAAAAAAATGAATTATCAACCAAACAGTTGAACTATTAAGCAGAATGGACAAATCTTCAACAAAATAATTGAAATTTTAATCAAATAGTTGAATTTCA